>JAUIZM010000107.1:0-247745 GCA_030848705.1 Heracleum sosnowskyi
TTCCTAGTAAATAGATGCAGAGAGGTAAAAGAAATTTAAGTCGAAATGTTTAAAAAACAATAAGTTTATTATAGCAGTTCATATATCCGTTCTTTAATATAATTGTAGTATTTTTTTGGGGAAACGATATTGTGTCAGGAATGCCTGACATATTGAAGTGAAAATTTACTCTGGACAATTATATTTTAGGTGAAATATCTCTATTACATGAAGCTGAGAGCCAACCTCCTCACAAAATTGACGAGAACATGTGGAAGAACCGGGAGCATATGGAAGAAATTCTCTTTTTACTTGAAAAATCTCATTGGCCAAATGAGGTGAGTTTAAAAGATTTTGAAATATATTGTGTTTGTATCTGCAAGATTTTAGGGGCAGACCTGCTCTTTTTCTGAATTTACTTGCATCCTGTTGTCTAAACCTTTTAGACTGGTCTGCAGTTCAAGTTTAATTAGCACTATGGAATTTGAATAATACAATACTAAATATTTGTACTCTTTTTTTTTCGTGAGACAGATCCAACAACAGTCAACAAGTGAAGATGCTGAACTTCCTCGTGTTCTTGGGAAGCTAAAAGATAAAATTGAAAACACTTTGAAGATTTTAGAATCTTTTCAAACTAAGAATTCTGAATCCATTTTTAACACAGGTTGTTTAACTTCTTACCTGTACCTATGCAGTTAATACTTCTATAGTTTGAATCTTTCTATGCTATGCACTACACATAATTTACATGCTTGTGGCATCTCCTTCCCTCCTCTCATTGCATGGATATATCAACATAATAAATTTACAAAACATTTTGTCTGTTACAATACTATTGAAGTGGCATTACTATTTTGGTTATTAAATTTTTAAAGTATGTACTAATATTATTAATATTTTTTTTCTAATTTTATATATTATATATTATAAACTATAGAATCTACTGTCAAATTGATCATTATAAGTTCTCTTGCGAAATGACAACACGACAATATATATTTAAAGTCACGTCCTTTTATTTTTTAAACAGTGTTTAATGTGAAATTGTGAATATTTAAACCAAATAATATCTTTCTCATATTGATGTTCTTACATCTTAATGGAGCATCCTCATAAATTATAGATTGAATATTATTTTCTGGCAATTCGCTTGGTGATGCACTACCTTACAGTTTCACATATGGCCCACCAGATTGCCCCTGACGTTTCGTGTTCTGCTGTCATAAATGATTTGGATTCGTTGTTCTTATACTTCACTATAATTTCACCGAAGAGATTAAAAATTGCATCTCTGAATTCCTTTTGTTTCACAAATGCACACCGTTGGTGGCCTCTAGAAGACATGAATAAAATATGTTAATTGAAATCTACGTGATAATATGTGTTATTAATATTCTTTAGTTAAATCAAATTGTGTTCATTATTATCTGTTTAAGACCAGTGCCAAATGATATGTTGATGTTTCCCTAATTGTATATAAGCCTGTGACACATGTGTAGTTATGACATACATGCCTCAAGATTTTCGGGGTACCCTAATTAGCCAACAGAAAGAACGCTCAGAGAGGAATAAGCAAGCTGCATTTGACGCTTTAGTTCAATCTGGTGCAAGTATACATGAGCGTTATGCTTTGCTGTGGAATCAACAAATGGAACGGTAAACGTCCTTGACTTGTACCCTGCTACAAAATTTGACTTCTTATTCAAAATCTTAATAAAATGTTTATTATCTAGGAGAAAGCAGTTAGCTCAGCTTGGAGGTGCGACCGGTGTCTATAGAACTCTTGTGAAGTATTTAGTTGGAGTGCCACAGGTACTTTTATTTGTATAGATGAGTACATGATTTCACTATCTCTTCATCCCACCTGATACTGTTTCCTATATCCTTTGGGCTTTTCTATTAACACATTTTCTGGCCTTTTTATTTGTTCTCCACTATCTGCTATGTGGATGTGTGCCCACACTTGTGAGTAAATATAGATTCTTAAAACAATATATAGTTTTGTTAGCTTTAGACATTACTTGCCGTTTGCAGTGCATTAAATCTTTGTTTCCTTACAAAATTATATATTCTTATGTTCACTTGTGTATAGTGCAGGTTTTACTAGATTTTATCAAGCAATTAAATGATGATCATGGGTAAGTGTCTCTCTGTCTTGCTGCAGCATCTCTTTCTTTGTACATTATATTCATTTGGACAAAAAAGACATAGCCAACACTACCTATTACATGAATTAGCAATTTAGGTTATATTTCAACACTCAACTGTTACTTGGACAGTTTCTAGGATGGACATGCTTTAGTACAACCTGTAATTATTGTTTTGTGAAATTCTTCTACAGTCCTATGGAAGAACAGAGAGAACGTTATGGACCTCCTTTATACAGCCTTACAAAAATGGTGCTCTTTATACGACTTTTTCTTTCTCTATCATGGCGGCGTTACGAGGCTCTAAAATTGTGAGATCTACTGTAGTCCTAATATACCATGTCTTTTTATGATTTGCAGAACTGACGTTAATACTGTAGTACAATAATTTTTTGATTCATACCTTTACATCTTTTTGACATCTCATATGGAGCAGGGAAAGAAATCAGATATCTATATTGGAAGAAGCGGTTGGCATCTATACCTCTGAATTGGAAAGATTTTTGGAATTTATTGGGTACTTTTTTTATTCTCAGTCCCTTTATTATTGATCTAAACTGTCATTTTGAGACATGAATAACCTCTGATGATGTATTGTTTGATACATCAATACTGATGTACACTAATTATACTTGGTAAGATCTGCACTGTGCATATTTTTCAGCTGATGGTAGTTTTTCGATTAAATGTTAGGATAACCTTAAGTTGAAGTAAGAGGACATTATCATGTGAATGTGAAAGCAAATTAGTTTAATGTACAAGCTTGAGAAAAAATTCATTAATCGTAAGCATTTAGTATTTGATGGAAGGAGTTGAGCTGGCCCTGTGGTTAGGTGCACAACCCATGATCTTTTTTCAACTCTTTATCTAGTATGCCGGTGGTCATTTTTTGGAAAGTCTCTCTATTCTCCTGAATAGGGGCAAGGCTGCATACACCCTACCCTCCTCACAACCCGCTTCAAGCGGGATAACGGAGTACATCCTTTCCCATTTGGGATTTGACGGCTTTGCTATGCATTCTAGGGAACAAAATATCACAGAGTTGCTCTTGTAAATGGTTAGCTGCAATGGAGAAATAAATAATGTGAAAAAATTAAGGGAAATCTCAATCACAATGATATTATTCTTTTTATTTTGTAGGCTATTTTCTACATCATCATTGAAATTTTCATCTATGATATTTAATTTCGTTCAGCCTATATGTTACGGCTAATATGGTATCTTCTTGCTAATTGTCTGCTTCTTAATCCTTTTCTCTTCTCTCTTGCTATTTGGTCCGACATGCGTCATTATTATTGTTTCTTGCCCTCAATTTGAGCCACAATTTCGCACCTTATAGAGTCAAAGAAGGCAGTGGGTGCAGGTGCAGCTTGATGCCATTCCCAATTTGTAGAGACTTATGAACATCAGTCAATTTACTCCCCAAAAATTGAATTGAAGTCGGCAAGAGCCATGCCGGAAAAGTCAATCAACTTGCATGCATGCATACCTAAGTACCTAACACTTTCCATAGATGTGAATATATGAAAATATGTGAATTTGCCCCTGAAAATTGTAGTTTAACCTCTAAAGTTTCTGTTGCTTCCTGTCAAAAATTGCCATTTAGCCCAGAAGGTTTTGAAGTTTGCAATTTATAATGAATGTTAAGAAGCAGAGAAATTCAAACAAAGCTTTTTGATAACATGTTTGCTAATTTAGATATCTTGACTGACTATTAAAAAAGTTGATGTTCAGAAGTTAAATAAAATTTGACTTCCATCAATCGAAGACAATAGTGAACTAACTAAAGACGAGCTTGTTTGTAATTGAATGGAAGCTGGTGTCATTTCAAAGGTTGAAAATGAACATCATGATGACATTTGAAGTACAAAAGATATTACAATGTCTTGACCTTTCAGTCATAGTATCAGAGGACATGATGGTACACCGCATCAATTTGACTAAAGCCAAGGTTGCTAGTGATGCCCTCAACAAGTTCATTACATTTGGGGCCCTCTTGGAGTATTTTGTCCCCATTTGGCTTCATTGTGAGGAAATGATTAGAAGTTTAGTACATTTTATTAGGTATCACTCTACCGAAAGCATGAAGTTCTGAGGAAGTTGAGTTCATTCTGTCATGATTGGTTGTTGGGATGCTTCTCACAACTTTGTGTCCAACTAATAAAATCTTTAGGTTACATAAGCAAACTGCTTTATTCATCTGGGTGATACTACAAAATCTCCTGCAGCTAGCCTTGCTAGAGCTATGTCTTTCCTTTAGACTCCTATGGCTTTGTGACTGATTTGTATATGGGTTAGATGAGTGCTGCTATATCAGGTGTGTTCTTTCTCCAGGCTAATGGTTAGATATCAAATGCTGAAACCAGAGCAGTCTTTGGATCTAGCGAGGGGTGATTCCTCCAAGTGATTGTGCATCATATGTTCTGTGATCCTTGTTGAGCTTTTAGGCCTTCCAACTTCCCATCCATCCATCTTTGCCTTGGCACTTGCTTATTTATGTCTGTTCTTGCTGCCATTGCCACGTACAGAATGATGAGATCATATGATTAGTTTTAGAATTGCTACCTGCTAGTACCATTAGTCATGACACCAACCTAATAATATTCCACTTGTACTGTTGTGCAAGGAAGATGCTAGTTGCAACTTTTATCTATACGATCTTCATCGTGCCACTATACCAAACAAGTTTCAAGTTCCTCTGGTTTAGGAATAGCTAGATTAGTTTTTTTTTTTTTTGGGAGGGGGGGGGGGGGGGGAAGCATTGTTTCTAAATTGAATATTCATGCATATTACCATCAGATAACGTCTGACTATATGACATCATAAAGAAGCACTACGTATCCATAGTGCCTATTTGGCGTTCAGGTTGGCTGTAATGGGTACCTGGGAAAGTAGATAAGTAGGCTGAGTATTAGGGTACAGTTCCTCTTCCTGTGTCTCTGCATCACCACTCCTTCCAGTGTTGTTTATGCAAGCCTTGTTTCTCATTTGAATTGTCATCCATGTTACCATTAAGATCACGTCTGACTATATGACATCATAAAGAAGCACTGCGTATCATGGTGCCTATTTGGCATTCAGCTTGGATGTTGTAGGTACCTGGGAAAGTAGATAAGTACGCTTGCCTTACTTGCCTGATTAATAGATGTACTGTGATGAAGTAGAGCATAGCCAGCATCTACGCGAGAAGCAGTTGTTGCTTATCATCGTGATGTGGTGCTTCAGGTTAGGCAACTTGTTTCTTAAGCGTGGTACCCACAGTCAACGTAGCCCCTTTTGCATTCTTAGCAAGCTCTTCACTATTCAAAACTGTCGTGGTGCTTCGAGATGTGGGGTGATTTACATATTGACTGCAGTCTCTTGCAGAAGCTGTTCATCCTTTTTCCATGTTCTACAGTTGAAGAATGTCGTGTGTGACCATTCTGTGGTATTTTCACCGCCTCTTACTCGTACGTTATATGAAGATGTTACTTTTGGCCCTGCAGCAGTGTTGTCTGAACTATCAGTTTATTTTATGGGATGGGTCCAACATTAGTTTCCTTCATCCTTGAGGATGACTGTTAAATTTTTCTGCCCAAGTGCAATGTAGGTGTTGGATGTGTAGAAATATTCAAAGCATAATATATGAATATTGGTTAAGCCTAATATATATTTTAAGCACCATATCAGTTCTAATATTTTTGGATCAGAAGTATTTTCTTTCCATCTGACACAAGTACTGTGTATCTTTTTTAATTATTCCTTTTTATCTTTGTCTACAGAGTGGTCTTCATGAATTCTCCTTTCTTCATTACAGCTGAGGAAGCAGGTGCAATAGAAGCGGGGTAAGTTTTTTAGTTCCTTTGAAATCCAAAATTTTTGGACATATAGATAGACTAGAAATTTCCGTACCCAAGATTTTAAAAGATGTTTTTTATGTACAGGAAAATTGACGACTACAAAGAAATAATTATTCCATCTGGGAAAACTTACGAGGTTTGTTTTTGCATAAAACTCATCTCACCTCCCATCACCACTAGCTTGATGCTTGGACAAGCCAATTGTCTATGAGAAATGGAAATGACACTCTATCACTATGGAGGTTTACCTTTGTGCTGGTCGCGCATAATCTTAGTTCACAGATGAAAAAATCACCTGTATGCATGAACCTAAATGAAGAAATAAAGGTTAACGAGTTTACTTTAGTTGTCTTGATGTACATGATAAGAAGATATATGATGCTCATCATTTTATTCCTAATTAATTAGAGCTGTTAGAATTATCAACACAAATGCAATATCAGTCAACTCTTGTTAGTCTCTTTTGCTTTATTCGTGTCTCTTTTCTTTACTCTGGATATTTGAAACTGAGAAGACATCAAACAGATCTCTCTCGAACATTAAATTCCTCAATTTAGTAATTTACTCAGGGACGTAACATTTTGTCGGCCACAACAAACTACAAGGGAACTACCTAGGTAGAGAGAAAATTTATTATACTGTCACAAGAACACTAGTCCTTCACTTTCTCTAATGGTGATGCTGCCGTCACTATATATATTGTTTTCATTTTCTCTGGACCTATTGATACTTAAGTTACAACAAAACCAATTTTTGGTAGACAAGCAAGGCAGAACCAGTTATCTGAGTCAATAGAAATCACAGAATGAGGTGTAAAAGTGGGAATGGTGGTAATAAAATCAGTACGGGTTATTTGTAAGTGGCAGTGATAAAATAGGCTTTTGGCAATAGTAGTGCGATTAAAAAAAAAGTGAACTTTTTATTTTAGAAGGATACTGTTTGGTACAGTCAGTACATAAAGCTTTCTTGGAAACTGAGGACCTTTGAGGCTGATTCATCCATCTCCAATTTTATCAGGGCATAGATGCTTTTAAACAGAATAGGAATATGTCAGGCAAGGTACTATAGTCTATAGGTGTACTCAAATAAAACGTACCCTGGATAGGTCAAGTTGTAGCTAAGTAAAGAATAATAGTATGAAGTGTACTTCTATCTTTATTCTTACAGAAAATATGTTTTGCATGGTACTGTGTTTACATTTTTAAGTTCTTAAGCTCCTAATGTATGAGTGGAAACATGATGTTTGGTCCCAGTTCTCTCTCGTACGTTGCTGAATTTCCTCCTTCCATCTTAATTTCTGATCTTGATCTATATTTTTTACACTCGAACTGTTCTTATAGATCTAATGTAAGGCTAACTGAGCCTGAAAGTATTCAGTCCTCTGCTATGGTTTGCTAATCTAGTCATATCCTAAAGTAAAATCTCTTGCTATATATATAGTTAACAAAGATAAAAAGAAGAAGAAAGAGAATGAGTGACATGTAATAATTAGAGACGGAAAAATTGAATGTGTTATGAGGGAAATATATAATAATCTACGAAAGAAGATTTAGCTTTAACAAACAGATATGGAGTAGAATTTAAACATGTTTCTGTGGGTTTCGTAAGGACATAATATTTTCTTGTATCATGCTCAGATATAAATTTTGTAACTATATGCTAATCCAATATTTTAAGTCTCTGACACGTACAGCTTGCTGTTTCTTGTAAATAGGTTTTATTGGACGTTGAATCTGTAAACTCATATATTGCTTGGGACTTTTCCATAGTGCAAGGGAAAATGAACATGGTATGTATCCTGCATTTGTAACAGCTTGTTGAACCAGAAATCATATGTTCTCCTTTAAACCAGAAGAATGTTAACTACATTTTACTAGGTAAATGCAATCCGTTGTACATATTAAATTACCCAGATACTTATTTAATACTATTTTTATGCACACATATATGTATATATAAAGGATGAGGCCTGTAAAATAAGAACGGCCAACTCAGCAAGTAAAACAAGTTGTCTTTTAGATACCCGCAGCCAGTACAAATGCCCCATTGCATCCGTGGCTTCGCTGCGTCATCTGTGGCACCCACCATATGAACAGACCTTAAATCGGTATCAAGACCTTTACATGATTTAAGCGTGTTGACTGTTTTAGTTTTTTGAGAGCTGCCTACTGGTCTATAACTTGATAACAATGCTTTGCACAATTTATGTCTACTTCATATTTATATGCTTCTAGATTGGATCATAGATTCAGTATGGTATTAGAAGAATGCATCATATTGGTTATGCTTTTTCCATCTACGCTGTTTAGCTTTACATTGATATGCTCCAGGACATTGGATTCAGCTTGGAACATACAAATTCTTCTGGAGATAAAACTGTAAGTCTTGTTTCTTGAGTTCATTTATAGTTCTGACTTGTTTCGTTGTATCAATTCCGGTCTTTGAATCTTTCTATTCTGCAGTTAATGTTCCCTTACCGGCGGTTTGAATGTGACCAAGTGAGTTCTCAATTTGTTATTAGTTACAGGATTTGAATTGATATTGTAAATATCATATACGATGATCAATTATATATCTTTGCAGGGCAATTTCTCTACATGCTTGGTTGGAACCTACAAGCTTGTCTGGGACAATTCATATTCAACATTCTTTAAAAAGGTAGGCAAGTGGCTTACAAGTCCACATGACATGATTTTTACGATTAGTTTTTTAAGAGTGTAGTTAAGCATTTGATATGGTCCTTTTAGCCCGCATCATTCACAACGGTTAATGGCGCACAATCATTGAGAAGTGTTGACTCTGATGTATCTTTCAAAGAACATTTGTGGTCAGTGCATAAATTTGAAATTCAACTTGAGTTTGATTAGGACTAATTGCCCGCCCCTTCTAGTGCCATTTTATTGCTTTTTAAGCAACCAAGGCACACCTGCTGTCTTGTACTATAGGAAGCAAAGTGAAATGATGGCCGCTTAAGAGTTAAGACTTCTACAATTGGACACTTGGAACCCAGACAACAAGTTTTTGAGACCAAACTAATCCAGTTTGAACTTCGGATTCAATTCTCCGGAGGAGCTGCTCCTTGTAGTTCTTACTGGCAGATCTTACTAAGAGCTCATTTTAAGCTAGCTTCTCCTTGGAAACTTTAGAGAGTCGCTGAACGTACAAACTTTCAACTTTTGACCTCAAGAAATCAAATTAGGACTGAGGAGATTGTATATTGCTTCAAAAGAAGGAATGTACCACAAAGTATTCTGATCCCATAATTCACTAAGCAGTCATACACCACAACAGATGTACTTCTGGTTTTTTTCCCTTTGATAATTGATATACCTCTGAGTTGTATGTTCTCTGCATCTGCAAATCTAGTATATGCTAATATAATATATTCATGCTTAACCTTTCCCTCTTGACCTTTGCGGCTTGTGGTATGACGATGATGCAGGACAATAATTGAAAAGCAACAATCAAGCAAAGATTTATACGATATCCCAAGAATAATTAATCAATATTAATTAATCAATATTATTCCCAAGAAAAATGTATAATCAAAGCTGAATAATATGTGGGGATTACAGCACTTATATAGGGAATAGAGTAATAAACTCCTAGCCTCGCATGTAAAACATGTAGAGAAATACATTATATATCTTTACACTAAGCAAATATAAACTAATTGATAACACATATTAATTCTTTATTTCCGTTCCTCATCAGACGTGTGCAAGTGACTTAATTTCCTCTATCTAATTTAAGCATGATATCAAAATTAGGCCAGAAATATAGAGATGATAGGTTTCCATGCCATTTTCTATTTCACCTGTTGGTGTTATCAGTCGTATTGGTTTCAGTTTCTTTCTTTTCTGGTTACTATCAATTTACTATGATCACTATTGCTTCTGCTCTACTATTACTATATTTTTAATTGTTCTCACTTCAGTTGAGCTATGATTTTATGCTTGTGATTTGATTATGTTTCTTGGATTAGGTTCTTCGGTATAAGGTGGACTGTATACCACCAGTGGTGGAGCCATTGACATCTGTAACTGAAGAAGAACAAAATGCTGAACTTTAGATAGGCAAACTTATCTGCATCCACACATGTGGCTTGTATTATATCCTATGCTATCTCATTGATGTAAGTCTGGGTTGCCCTGTTCCAGATTTCTGGGTGGATGTTTTTAACTGTCCACTGACGAAGAATATCAGATGATCTATGTTACTTTCTGTATATAACCTGCCATCAAATGTTATGATTATATTCCTATAACCTTGATCAAGATGGTAATCTTGTGCAACTGTTTGATGATATCTGGTGATTTAAAATCTCTCATCCTGTATATCTTGGTCTGTATAATTTGTTAACATTTGTGCTTTGATTAAGTATTCGAAACGGCGAAACATCTTGTTTCAGAATCTGCACGTAGAAAGTGTCAATGTTCAAAAATTATCTACTTGTTTTTTTTTTCATTTCGGAAGGAAAAACAAAGCAAAAGTTCCATACTTGAATGAGGTAGGCCCTTGTCCGAATCTTAGTTGCTTTGACCTCTGAAGGTAGCTAGAGGATGAGTAGGAACATAACTAGACCTTTACCCGATAGTCAGATACAGACATGAGGGAGAGGGAACCCTGCATGAGCTGCCCCTATTACCTTGCCATCCGAATTTGTCTTGAGACTTATGAAATTCACAAGCACCTGAACCATTACTAGCCACTTGAAATCCCCCTACTCGAAGGACAGCACTTTAAGCTAAATTAACTAATTTTGATGTAATAAGTACATTTGAATTTTGATAACATACGACAACAGTCTCAATTAAATAATATATTTTTCGATTCCAACTTGATGTATACTCCCTCCGTCCCAGTCATTTCTATACACTTTTCATTTTGGGACGTCCCATTCATTTCTATACATTCCAAAAATAGTAACTTTTAATAATATAAAACACTATTACACCCACTACTTTCTCCACTATCTTTATTCTATAATAATATAAATCACTATTACACCCACTACTTTCTTTCACTATCTCAAATCTATTATTAAATATTGATAGGTCCCACCACTTTACCCATTTTCATCTAACTTTACTCATTTTTTATATCTTTTCTTAGTCTTCGTGCCCAATTTCTATGTATAGAACCCAGAGGACGGAGGGAGTAATATATTTTGCTTGGGTTTAGTAATTGTAATAATAATATACAAATATTAAAAACAGTAAAAATTAGATTACACATATTTGTACAGAAGAGTACGAGAGACAACCCTAGTAAAAGTAGTAATTTTTGTCTGACGTTAGGTCATTGTTTTTAGTTTTACTGCCGTTGCATCGCCGCTTACGTTGATCTCTCCGCTGCTTCAGCTTTTTCTGCTTCCCACATTCTCGGAAAAAGGTCACACTATATACATGTACCTAACCTAATGCTACAATTTCATGTACTTATAAATATTTATAATGCTTGGGTTCGAACTTCGAAGTGGCGTCATATTCATAAACCGGTCAATTTCGAGTCAAGTTAAAATTAAATACGGATATATGAAATCCTATTGAGAGGGGTCATTTTCGAATTGATTTTGAATTAACATCTGACGAATTAACAAAAGAAAAAAAAAATCATAGGTAATTTTTGTTGCTAATATATTCTCACTTATCATTCTTTTTTTGCTTCTGCATTTTAAAGATTCTTTGTTTATGCTACATTATCTATTAAATGTTTTCATGTTAATTCTCCAGTGGGATTATCGATGTGTTGCTTTTCTAGTTAAATTTGTCGGGGTTTGATGAAAACTCTGGTTTTCATTTTCTCGAATCAATTAGGTAAACCTGCTTCCCTGCAAATTCTTTAGCAAAATTTACTGGTTAAGACAGTTCCATGAGCTATGCATTGATTAAGCTGATTGAAGCGTAATCTTCATCACTCGCTTAAGTCAGTTAGGACATCCAGATTCTTGCCTGTTTTATGTGACATTACTTTCTAAATATCGTTATAGCTTAAGTGACATATGTATTTAAGGCCTTCAAAAGATGGAGTGTTTTTGTTTCTTGGCTATTTCGCATGGCGATTTTTAAGTTCTTGCTAGTTGTAGACTTGTAGTCTGGCTTATTTTCCAGTCCTGTTTGGTTTTTTCGAGCAACTGGATGAATGAAAGTCACTTTATTTAGTTTCATCTGTTTTCCTTCCTAATTAACAAAAAAGAAAAACTCAGTAGCATGGGTAACAGTCTAAGGTAGTGTCATCGGGCAGCTTTCTGCACACTCTTTGATAACTTGCTGATAATCTTCGTTTATTCCTGGTTGTTAAAAAAGTTGTGTGCAAAGATGGGTGATAATAATGGAGTGGCAGTTGGAATTGATTTAGGCACAACGTACTCGTGCGTTGGAATCTGGCTACATGATCGAGTTGAAATCATTGCAAATGATCAGGGTAACAGAACTACACCGTCATGTGTTGCTTTTACTGAAACGGAGCGTTTTATTGGCGATGCTGCTAGAAATCAGGCTGCTAGGAATCCTGCCAACACTATTTTTGGTAATGTTTTTAATCTAGATATCTGTTTGGAGTTTTATCTGTAGTATGTTTAGTTTTTTATACAGATTACCAGATAAAAAGTAGTGCTTTTAAGCGTTTTGCCTGCATAAGAGATTAAGGATACTGATCTCCAATCTAAAAATAAAATTGGTTACACAATCTGCATACACGCTAATGGTGACATTACATGATTTACAGGTGCTAAAAGGTTGATTGGAAGGAGATTCACGGATTCTATCGTACAAAGTGACATGAACCTTTGGCCATTCAAGGTAGTTAGTGGTTCTGCTAACATACCAAACGTAGTTGTAAATTACAAAGGTGTGGAGAAACAGTTCACACCTGAAGAGTTATCTTCAATGGTTCTCATTAAAATGAAGAATATTGCCGAAGAATATGTGGGAAAGAAAATAAAGAACGCTGTTGTCACTGTCCCCGCTCACTTTAGTGACTCACAGCGCCAGGCTACAAAAGACGCAGCAACAATAGCTGGTCTCAACGTCTTGCGTATCCTTGTTGAGCCGACAGCAGCTGCAGTCGCTTATGGTCTTGACAAAAAGCTCACAAGTAGCCCAGCTGGGCAGAAAACAGTGCTTGTGTTTGATCTTGGTGGTGGTACTTTTGATGTTTCTCTTCTTGAAATGAAAATGGATAATATTGAAGTTCTGGCTACAGCAGGCGATACTCACCTTGGAGGTGAAGACTTTGACAACCGTTTGCTAACGCATTTTGTTGAGGAATTCAAAAGAAAGCACGGAATAGACATAAGCGGAAATGCAAAATCTCTAAGAAGGTTGAGAAATGCATGTGAAAAGGCAAAGAGGGTTCTCTCTCATAATGCAATGACAACTATTGATGTTGATTCTTTGTATGAGGGAATTGATTTTTGTGCAAATATCACTCGTGCCAAATTTGAACATTTAAACATGGATCTATTTAGAAGTTGTGTGAAGACTGTTAAAAAGTGTTTGAAAGACGCGGATATGGAGAAAAGTTGGATCGATGATGTTGTACTTGTGGGTGGATCTACTAGAATTCCCAGAGTGCAGCAGCTATTGCAAGATTTTTTCGAGGGGAAGGAGCTCTGCAAGAGTATTAATCCCGATGAGGCTATTGCTTATAACATATAACAACTTACTGGGCCAGACAACACTGTATGGTCACATTTGACATTGATGCAAATGGGGTGTTACATGTTACTGCAGAGTGTAAGATTGCTGGGTCGATGACAAATATAAGAATAACCAACGACAAGGGAAGACTCACAAAGGATGCAATCGAGACAATGATACGAGAAGCAGAGATGTATAGGGCTGAAGATGAGGAGTTCAAAAGGAGGATGAACACAATGAATGCAATTGAAAATTATGCATATGACACAAGGGATGCCAAAAGAGCTAAACAGATAGAGGACGAGAAGGTTTTCAGGAACGCTGTTCAATGGGTTGAAGCACAGAGGAGCGCTGAAGCTGATGAGTACGGGTCCAAGAAGCGGAAACTGAAGCCTGTTTACTACAACTAATTCCATATTTCATTGCAAGCTTCTAATGCTTATGCCTTACTGTTTACCCTTTAGCATTTGGTGTGATTGTTGGCATAATGCCAAATTTGTTTTTCGAACTGTTTTTTAGGTATTTCAACTTAATGGATTATGGAATAGGCTTCTCCGCAAACACTATTTGTCACAGGCTTAGTGGTTTTCTTCGTTGGAGTGACTTCCTGCTTCTTAGAGCATCTCCGATGAGACAATTCGTTGATCAAAAAATTCTACGTGGCATAATTTATACATAATTTGTATAAAATATGAAACTCCAACCATGCAAAACCCTTAGGTAAATTATAGTCAATTTGTTAAATTATATTTGATATTGACTAAATTTGTCGAACGAGCTGTAACAAAGCTGTACATATAAATTTAATATTTATAGCCAATAATACCATTGGAACACATTACGTTACAGGTTCGACAAATTTTAGCTAATCACTATTTTATAGTATTTTAGCCAACCATTTTAACCACCAACCCCGTTGAAGATGCTCTTAGCAAGTTGGTAACACAAATTTTTCTTTACCAAAATATAACTTGGAAAGCTAAATATTGTCCCAAAAAATCTACCAAATGCCCTTTATTTAGTAAACTTTCTAATATAAATACGGGACTTCACGTGGATACACATGCGCCGAATAAAAACAGGCCACGTGTGTTCTGTACAAGTTTTGTGACATTTTTTTGGTTCCCTAGCATTAATTTAAAAGAAAAATATTTATTTTTCAAAATATTCAAAATTAATATTCAAAATTACTCCAAAAAAATAATAATTCAAAATGAGTTCAAATACACAAATATTTGACTAAATATGAGTGGGTGACGAGTCTCCAAATTTTTAAGTAAAACATCCCGTATAACTCTCCTCGATTATTTATATGGGTAAATATTGTAATTCTTAAAATCGTTTCCACTCACATAATAAGTTAATATCATATTATAATGGTCCATTAATACGAATTCAAAAAAAAAGACCATTTTTTAAACATAGAGCCCGTTTTGCTAAATTTAAAAAATTATTACTTATGACTTAAAATTGTTTAAAGTAATAAGTAAAATTTGAAAGTTTTAAGTTAATATCTGTTTGGGTAATTTGTATTATGAGTAACTTATGAGTTATTAAAATTGTAATAATTAAAATAAATATAATAGATAATACATTTGAATGGTAAAATAAATTTTTATCAAATAAAATCACTAAAATAAAATAAATCATTCAAAAAAGTACCTTCTATCAATTTCTGATTTTAAGTTAATTTTCTAACTTTAAGTCATTTTGACTTATTACATGTTGTGAAATAAAATCTGAGCTTACGAATTTAATGCGAGGGTTTAATGAGCTTCGAGCTTTTATGGCTGCACTTGTGTTTCGAGACTAAATCGGTCCTCACAAGATGCCTACGTATCTCAAATCGTTATTGAGAATCAAGCCAAAGACGTAGTTCTTGGTGTTGCCCTCGGGGCTATGGCGGCAGGGGCAAACCAAGGACGTAGTGACTTGTATGTCCTTATTCGAGGATGAAGTCTAAAACGTTGTAGATGACTTGTATGTCTTTATTCGTGGATGAAGTCTAAAACGTTGTAGATGACTTATGGAGCTGTGTCCAAAACGTGACGTATGGAGCTGTGTCCAAAATGTGGTTCTGATTGTAGGATCAGGGTCCTTATATAGGCGTCTAGAGCCTAGTATTTATGGTATGTTTAGGAGTCTTAGCGAATAAGTCTCCTTTTTGATATTGGATAAACATTGTATTTCTTGCTGGAGAATTCGTTTCCTTGTTGATAAAGGCTATGACTCATTAATTGCCTTTAATTGAGATTCCGGATCCTTCTTTGATGAATTTACCATATTTTGGATTCTTTTTATGAGCTGTATATTTTCCCTATTCAGTAATTACGAAATTAATGAATAATTAGGGTGTCGGGCCTTAAATATCGGTCTTTCCATTGACTTGTCAATTATATTTCTATAATTACTTTTCTGACCATATCATTTGCCCCCCAACTTCTGGGAAAATCTCCTTGGGGTTTTCGTAGAAGTTATAACGTGTTTTTCCTCAAAATTTTCCATTTTTAAGGGCATTTTCGACCTCAAATTAGGTCATTTTCGACCTCCTTTTTGACCAGGAAACAAGTCATTTTCGACCTCAAATTCGACCAGGAAACATGTCATTTTTGACCTGAAATTCGATCTGGATTTCGACCTCGACTGGAGTGAGGTCGAAGGTTTCGACCTCGATTTTTATGTCTTTTTCGACCTCGAGCCTTCGACCTCGATCCAGCCTTTTTTCGACCTTGATTGGTCCCAGGTCGATGGTTTCGACCTCGACTTCCCAGTCAGTTTCGACCTCGGTCATTCGACCTCGATCCCTTATACTTTCGACCTCGATTTACAGGTCATTTTCGACCTGGGTCATTCGACCTCGATTCCTCGTATATTTTCGACTTCGAGCCTTCGATGTCGTTCTAAGGTTTTTTCGACCTCAATTTCATTATTTTTCGACTTTATTTGGGAGCGAGGTCGTTGGAATCGACCTCGTTTTCCCATATGTTTTCGACCTCGGTCGTACGATTTCGATTTAATGTCTTTTCGATCTTAAATCTTTGATTTTGCCTTGGCTATATTTCAAATTTCATTCTTTTCTTGGGCCTTAACTAGCCCAATTTTTAATTGGACTTAAATTATTCCAGCCTTGGGCCTTATTGGGCCTTTATTGTTTGGGCTTCGAATTTGCCTGAGACCCAAATTATTTGGGTTTTAATCTCTATAATCCATAAATGGATTTGTGGGCCTTAACTAGCTATAGACGGTTGCCCTTCCTTAACCGGTTGGGTTTCCAGTCACTAGGCGATTCCTGGCGAGATTTTCTGTTGAATCTCATCGTTTTCTGGGTTTCTTACTTGAAGTTTTGAAGAATTATTTGAAGATTTTGGGCTTTCTTCGAAGATTCTGGGTTTAAAATGGTTGATCGCGCTTCCCAACGTCTATGATAATGCACTAGGATTTCATAGAAGTTATACCGGTCTTTTTCGAGACTTGGGGTCTTTTTATCCCTTACCTGGGACTTACTACCCTTTTTTTGGGGATTTTAATATACACCAGTGTTTCACGAGTATCGTCTTGGTGTAAAGTGTGGAGCGACCTACACATTTACGACGATTTTGCCTTATTCGAGGCTAACTTGACATTTGCATAAGCCTTTTATGTCTTATACTGTCTTGTTTTGGCTTCAAGCCTTTCATTGAGCATATCGAATGATGGGGTTTGGACTGAATGTCTTAGGTTTCTGGGGTTTCAACCCTTCATTTGCTTTCTAGGAAGCTCATGATTTCATCGAACATTATTTCTATTTGTCCTAGTAGTGAGTCCAATCAGGACACACTTTAAACATAATAGACTTTCAAATTTAAGGCATGCCAAGTCCTTGGCACCTCATGCCCTTCGAGGGTTTCTAGCTTGTACGAGCCTCGACCAAATACGTTCTTGACGCGATATGGTCCTTCCCAATTTGGGGCCAACTTGCCTTTTGTCCAACTCCGGGTGCCTCAATCTTTCGGAGGACTAAATCTCCTTGTCGAAATAATCTCTCTTTAACTTTTAGGTTGTAATAGAAAGATGCTCGTTTCTGATACTGAACTATCTTGGCATTTGCCTCATCTCTAACTTCATCAATCAAATCTAAGGCCAACCTCAAGCCTTCCTCATTTGTTTCTGGCTCATAAGCCTCGATTCTTGGAGACGTGTGAGTAATCTCCACTGGAACCACTGCCTATGCCCCATATGCCAACAGAAAGGGGGTATCTCCAGTGGTGACTTTGCAGGTAGTACGATATGCCCATAGTATGGGGAGCAATTCGTCCACCCAAGTGTTTCTGGAGCGTTCAACTCTTTTCTTCAGTCCATCTAGGATAATTCGATTTGTAACCTCAGCTTGCCCATTTGCTTGAGGATGGGCGACAGGAGTGAAGCGCAACTTGATATCGTTCTCATCACAATATTTCTTAAACTCATCGTTGTTAAACTGAGTTCCATTGTCTGTGACCAAGATACGTGGAATCCCGTATCTGCATATCACATTTTCCCAGAAGAAATGCATCACTTGCTTGGTGGTTATCTTGGCAAATGGCTTAGCCTCAATCCACTTGGTGAAGTAGTCGATTGCTACTATCAAGAACTTTCGTTGTGCACTTGCCATTGGGAAAGGTCCAAGTATATTCATTCCCCACATGGCAAATGGAATTGGTGAGTTTATGGATGTCAACATCTCTGGTGGTTGCCTAACCACTGGTGCATGCTTCTGGCACCTTTCACATTTTTTCACGTAGATTTTAGCATCTGCTAGCATGCTTGGCCAGTAGAAACCTAGACGAGTGATCTTATGGGCAAGGGCTCTACCCCCCAAGTGCTGCCCACAAATTCCTTCATGTACTTCCTTCAGGGCCAATTCTGCCTCTTGAGGTCTCAAACATTTCAGATATGAAACGATGAAAGACTTCTTGAATAGGATTCCCTCAATCAGGGTATACCTTAGTGCTCTCACATACAACTTTCGTGCTTCTGAAGTGTCGTTGGGTAACCACCCAGTTTCCAGATGAGCCTTGATGGGATCTATCCAACAACTAGAAACATCAATGGGTGCTACCAACTTTCCATTGATGCTTGGGGTCCTCAGGACTTGGAAGTATACACTCCATGCATAGTTTTCAATTTCGGAAGAAGCAAATTTAGACAAGGCATCAGCCTTCATGTTTTTTTCCCTTGGAATGTGCTCTACATAGCATTCGTCGAACTGAGTCATGATGGCCTTGACAAGTTTCAAATACTTGGCCATGACTTCATCTCTGGCCTCAAATTCCTCATTTACTTGGGAAACCACTAGCCTCGAATCTCCACATACTTTCAGAGTTTTAACTCTCAAGGCTCCAGCCAGCCCTAAACCAGCTATCAGAGCTTCATACTCGGCCTCATTGTTTGTCGTTGGGAAGTCAAGTTTTAGTGCATACTCTATGAGGAATCCATCAGGACTTTGTAGCACTAAATCGGCTCCACTTGATTTTGTTTTTGATGCTCCATCAAAATAGAGCACCCAATATTCTTTGAAATCCATCTCTTGATCTTTCTCATCCTCCACTATTACTTCCTGCCCCCCGACTTCTTGGTTGTCAATGGTACATTCAACCATGAAGTCAGCAAGTGCTTGAGCTTTTATGGCCGTTGAGGCTTGTATTTGATGTCAAATTCCCCTAGTTCAATGGCCCATTTAATCAATCTTCCACTTACTTGAGGGTTGTGCAAGATGTTTCTTAGAGGCTGATTAGTCAAGACCTCTATCTTGTGTGCCTGGAAGTATGGACGTAGTTTTCTTGAGGCCATAATCAAAGCTGGATTCAACATCATCTTGTGGTGCCTTAGCACTTCAAATGCCTCTCGGAGGTGCTCAATATGATCGGCCTTATCGAGGCTCTTGACTAGCATGAAGACCAGTCCTTCCAAGGATCGCGTTATAGGTTGAATTTGCCTTGGTGACTACAAAGTTCAGCATCTGAGTAGATGTATTCATTCCTTGTCCCATGGTCATTGGGAGTTGAATGGTGCCTTCCACCTTTGACTCCACTCCATTGAATCCATATATGGGCATATTCGAGGGCGTTAACTGAGAATCAGTGTAACCCATCTTGATAAATGCATCGTGGAACAAGATATCCACCGAAGCTCCATTGTCAACTAAGACTCTCTTTGTTTCGGAGTTGCCTATCACAGGTACGATGACTAGAGGATCATCGTGGGGGAACTTCACCCCTTCCAAGTCGGAATCATCAAAACCTATCGAGACTTCTGTTCTGGCACGTTTTGGTGCTTCTCCAACCACGGTCATTACTTCTCGGGCATAAGCCTTCCTTGAGTTTCGGGAGGGACCGGCAGCGGTTGGTCCTCCGAATATCATGTTGATGACTGGCCCTCGGGGCTTAGGGTTACGATCTTGGTCGTTGTCCCTTCTTTCATAATCTTTCCTTTCATAGTTGCCTCCATGGCTTCCTTGATTTCCATCCTTGGTGAATTTACTGAGTTTCCCTCTCCGTATCAGAAACTCAATTTCATCTTTCAACTGCCTACAATTGTCGGTGTCATGACCAACTTCTTTGTGAAACCGACAATATTGGTTTTGGTTCCGTTTGGATAGGTCAACCCTCATTGGCTTTGGCCATTTGATATCCTCATCCTTTGCAATCTCCATCAGAATCTGACTCCTGGGAGTATTCAATCTTGCATATTCTGTAAATTTTGGGCCAAAGTTGTTTCTCCTTGGTGGGGAATCAGATCCCTTTGATGTTCTAGGAAATTTTTCCTTAACATCATATTCTCGAGTTTCCTTCCTTTTCTTTGAGCCTCCACTTCCCTCAGCAATGGGTTCATATTTTCTCATACTTTCTTCTGCTTTGATGTACTTGCCGGCTCTGTCTTGGAGTATCAACATGCTTTCTGGTGGATGTTTTGCCAGTGATCTCCTGAAGTGATCATCAATAGTTCCTTGTTGTAGGGCTATCATAGCCACTTTGTCTTCCAAGTCTGGGACCTTAATAGCCTCTCTAGTGAATCGATTGATGAAGTCCCTCAAGGCTTCAGTTTTTCCTTGCTTAATTCCCATGAGGGACGCAGAGCTTTTCTCATGTAGCCTCCCACTAATGAATTGGTTGATGAATGCCTTGCTCAATTCTTTGAAAGACCCAATAGAATTGGGAGGCAATCGGATATACCAACGTTGCGCCACGCCTGCCAAGGTTTGTGGAAACGCCCTACACTTGACCGCATCGTTGGTCGGCTGCAATAGCAGTGCGTTGGAGAAGGTTCTTACATGATTTGCGGGATCTCCCGTTCCATCATAAGCTTTGATCGTTGGCATCTTGAATTTTCTGGAGATGCTGGTTTTCATGATGTCTTGGGTGAAAGGCGGTGTTGGATCATCAGGATCTCCTAAGGGCAACAAGACAGTGGGATCACCCTTTGGGGCTTCAGCCCTCTTGCTTCTTCTAGGTGCCGGATCCAAATTGATTATCGGGACTCCCCCCGCTCCTTGATTTTGTGTCTTTGCGGCTTCTTCTTAGGCCAATAGCTTCTTGAGCCTTGCCATCTCAGCTTCATGAGCCGCTATTTTTTCCTTGGTGGTTCGGGGTTGTTCCTGATTGGTTTGGGATGAGCGTCTCCTCCTCGGGGCGACGTCCCTTTCATCCCCAGTTGAGTAATTCTCATCTTTGGTGTATGGACCTGAGTAGTCTAGGAACGGAGTTTGTCTAGCTTGGGGTCCTTGACCTTGAACGTAAGGGGGCACGTATGCCTCGTGATAGATGGGGTTAGCACCACTACTGCCCATCGGGGGTCGAGGAGGCATACCATAAGTTGGCATACCGAGTGTCTGAGTAGTTTACTGGGGGAGATCCGTGGTGTGGAGTTGAAGACCACGTGGTGCGTTAGCAAGCAACAGAGTGGTTATGATTGGTTGTTGGAGAGTGGCCTCTGGTGGATTTTGTCCATGAACAACTAATTGTAGGGGATTCGTCCCTTCAGCAGAAATTGGGACTCCCGGTCCTTGAGTAGTAGTGATGGGGATATTAGTCCCTTCAGCGCCAGTGATTGGCGGTGGTTGGCTCCCTTGAGTCTCCGCCTCAGAGGTGACAGGGCGATCCTCGGGAGTTTGAGTATCTCGAGCTGTTCTTCGTGTGTTTGTCATGGTTGATGTTGTCTTCCCACAGACGGCGCCAAATGTTGTGGAATAAAATCTGAGCTTACGAATTTAATGCGAGGGTTTAATGAGCTTCGAGCTTTTATGGCTGCACTTGTGTTTCGAGACTAAATCGGTCCTCACAAGATGCCTACGTATCTCAAATCGTTATTGAGAATCAAGCCAAAGACGTAGTTCTTGGTGTTGCCCTCGGGGCTATGGCGGCAGGGGCAAACCAAGGACGTAGTGACTTGTATGTCCTTATTCGAGGATGAAGTCTAAAACGTTGTAGATGACTTGTATGTCTTTATTCGTGGATGAAGTCTAAAACGTTGTAGATGACTTATGGAGCTGTGTCCAAAACGTGACGTATGGAGCTGTGTCCAAAATGTGGTTCTGATTGTAGGATCAGGGTCCTTATATAGGCGTCTAGAGCCTAGTATTTATGGTATGTTTAGGAGTCTTAGCGAATAAGTCTCCTTTTTGATATTGGATAAACATTGTATTTCTTGCTGGAGAATTCGTTTCCTTGTTGATAAAGGCTATGACTCATTAATTGCCTTTAATTGAGATTCCGGATCCTTCTTTGATGAATTTACCATATTTTGGATTCTTTTTATGAGCTGTATATTTTCCCTATTCAGTAATTACGAAATTAATGAATAATTAGGGTGTCGGGCCTTAAATATCGGTCTTTCCATTGACTTGTCAATTATATTTCTATAATTACTTTTCTGACCATATCATTACACAAATAAATATTTTTTCAGTTTAAATTCAAAAAGCACTTTAAACCTCAGCTTTAAGGTGGGGCCAAACACCCTCATATTAATCTTGTAATTTGTTTTTTCCAAAAATACGAGTACTTATAATTTTTAAAAATATGAGTACTTTTGAAAATCTCCTTAAATAAAAATACGTTTCATTTTGAGATGCGCATGGCTGTACTCTAATTTTGTGTTGATGAATTGACTTGGTGCTTGAGGGTTTAAATAAAAAGGATTAAATATTAAATTGGTCACTGAAATGAATATCATATATTATTTTAATCACTGAACTTAATGAGATATCACTTTAATTACTAAAGTCGTCATAAATATCAAAAGAATAACTCTAAATATATGTCCGAAAAGTAAAAATAATTTATATCGAGTTTTACACATATTTCTTGAATGCTACAACAATCAAATGAAAAGTTATGAACTCTGTATTTATATTATTATATTTAGTTTTAAAAAAATTATTTACTATTTATTTTTAATTTTATAGTTATTTACTTTGATTTAATTAAAAATAAATAGTAAATGATTTTTTTAAAATCTAAATAAATTATCTGAAATATTAGAATTCATAACTTTTCATTTGGTTGCAGTAGTATTAAAGAAATATAGGTAGAACTCGAGAAAAGTTATTTTTACTTTTCGAACATATATTTAAAGTTATCTGTTTGATGTTTATGATAACTTTAGTGATTGAAATGATATCCCATTGAAATCAACGATGAAAATGATATATGATCTTTACTTCGGTGACCACCTTGCTATTTAAGCCAAATAAAAAGGTTAATACTGATAAGAGCATCTCCAACCATCCATCATGAATCCTTAGCTAAAAATTCATATGACATGCCTTAAATAGAAATTACAGAGAATGTGTAAAAATTTTGTCACTCCAATTGTACATTAATGTTGACTAAAAATTTAGATAACCTCATCATATTGACTATATAGGTTCAATATAGGATGAACCTGTAGCAAAATTACACATCAATTGTTATCATATTAAAATAATATATTATATTTAAAATAACTTAAAATAATAATAACATATCATTTTTAAAATATAACCGGTCAATATAGTTAACTCTTAAAATACCTTACACTCTAATAATATCCCAAAAGTAAAGTAGCTTTTTCTGTAGAAAAGGTGTAAATTCCAAGAGACAGCCCTTTAGTAAAAGTAGCAACTTCCGTCGACGTTAGGTCATTGTCTTTTACTGCTTCCGTTGATCTCTCCGTTGCTTCAGCCTCAGGTCCCGTTGTCAATAATTCTTATTTAATGTTTGGGTTCAAAGTTAAACGGGTCAATTTCGAGTTAGTATAAAATGACTTGAAAGTTGAAACTGAATATTCAGAAATAGAGAAATGAAATTCTAACAAGTAATAAGGGTCAATTTGGGTTTAATATTTACGTCTCTATGAGATTTTGTATGGGTTAATTAGATTACACATTAATTGTATTGTATGATTTTTACATTTAAAGATTCTTTTTGTATGCTAGTACATAATTTGTTAGATGATTTTATGTTAATTTTCAAGTGGGATTTATTGGGTCGTTAGATTTTAAAGATTCTTTGTTGGGTTTTGATGAAAATTGTGGATACTTTGTCTGTTTTGGGTTTTTATGTTTTCGGATCGATTAGGTTGCTTTCGAGAGGATAAATTGATATAGGATCTACTTGCTGATAAAATAAAAGCAAGTTAATAAGCATAGTTATGGTTTTTTCTTTTGGTGGCATTTTGTTTTGTTAAAGAGAGATGCATTCCCAAAAGAGTTCCGAAAATGGTTCCCAAATCAGCAGCAAAAAAAGAAAAAAAGGGTTCCCAAATGCTTAGTTAACGTGAGCTCATTGGTTGTGCTTGTGTTTCTTAAACATAAAAAGGATCAACGTATATGCTCCACACTCCACAAAAACACTTGACATTCGGGAACAAATTTGAGATTTATTTGTTGAGAGTTGTCCCACATCGTTTTCGTTTATGAGAGGGGCATATTGCTAGTTAATAAGCAGTCAATTAACTCCATTAGTATAAAGCTTTTTGAAATGTGTCCAAAAACAAATCCGTGCGAGCCTGGTCCAAAGCGGACAATATTATACTAATATGAAGTTAAGGCTTGGGGTCCTTAGCATTGCTCCTTTGTTAAATAGCGCCTTATTTGATGGTCATATAGATTTAAAGACAAAATTTACTGGTTTAGGATCATGAAGTATATTATTTTTGTTCTACTACTTTTCACTGGCTGTAGTAATCTTGACTATGCATTTGATTAGGCTGATTGATGCGTAACCTTCATCACTCGCTCAAGTCAGTTATATGGACAACTAGACTCTTGCCTGTTTTTCTTGCTTCTTATGTGACGTTTACTTTCTAATTTTCGTTGTAGCACAAGTAACATATGTATTTAAGGCCTTCAGAAGTCGGAGTCTTTTCTTCTTTGGCTATTTCGCATGGTGATTTCTAAATTTATGCTAGTTGTAGTTTAGCTTCTATCAAGGAAAAGTGGAAAACAATATTTTCCACCCCTGTTTGGTTTTCGGAACAAGTAGATGGAAGTCATTCTGTTCCCACTTTATATACTTACATCTATTTTCTTTCATAAACTTACTCTGTATAATTAGCAAAGAAGAAAAACTAGGTAGCATGGCTAACAGTCTATATCGCACAGGAAAGCATGTAGTTACTTAAAATCCTTTCATGTAAAGCAGCTTTCTGCTTACTCTTAATAACTTTTTGATGATCTCTGTTAATTCCTGGTTGTCAAAAATAGTTACGTGCAAAGATGGGCAATAATGATGGAGTAGCAGTTGGGATTGATTTGGGCACAACATACTCGTGCATTGGAGTTTGGCAACATGATCGAGTTGAAATCATTGCAAATGATCAGGGCAACAGAACTACACCGTCATGTGTTGCTTTCACTGAAACAGAACGTTTTGTTGGCGATGCTGCTAGAAATCAGGCTGCTGCAAATCCTGTCAACACTATTTTTGGTACTCATATATGTTATTTATCTATATATCTGGTTGGAGTTTTGTCAATTGTATGTTTAGTTTTTAACATAGATGATTATATATGACGCCATGAGGTAATTGTATGATTTTCCAAGGTAAAACCGCTACTGACCAATTACTAGTGCTATATATAATACGTTTTGTCTGCATACTTAATTAAGGACCAAGGAGAAGGCTCTCCTTGTGCACATTCTGAAAATAACTCTTAATTAATTTGGTGCTATCGATCTACTCAATTATGACTGATCTCTCAATTTTGCAGTTGAATTTTCTTTCACCTTAAAAAATTAAAATTGAAAATTCATGTTTTGGGCCATATAGATTGCACTAAGATCTAAAAGATAATTATACAACTTGTACTTACTCTAATGGCAACATTTGAATGATATTTATGTGATATATGCAATAGAATCTTTTCTAGTGAAATCACAAAGGTGAACAACGAATCATCCTCAATATAGAATTAACAATATTTCTTGGGCACAGATGCTAAGAGATTGATTGGAAGGAGATTCATGGATTCCACTGTACAAAGTGACACGAAGCTTTGGCCATTTAAGGTAGTAAGTGGTTCTGCAAACATGCCAAAAATAGTTGTTACTTACAAAGGTGTGGAGAAACAATTCTCACCAGAGGAATTATCTTCAATGGTTCTCATTAAGATGAAGAATATTGCTGAAGAATACCTGGGAAAGAAAATAAAGAATGCTGTTGTAACTGTCCCTGCTCACTTCAATGACTCACAACGCCAGGCCACAAAAGACGCAGCAACAATAGCTGGCCTCAACGTCTTGCGTATCCTTGTTGAGCCGACAGCGGCTGCAGTAGCTTATGGTCTTGACAAAAAGCTTACAAGTAGTTCGGCTGGGGAGAAAATTGTGCTTGTTTTTGATCTTGGTGGTGGTACTTTTGATGTCTCTCTTCTTAAAATGAAAAAGGATAATATTAAAGTTCTGGCTACAGCAGGTGATACTCACCTTGGAGGTGAGGATTTCGACAATCGTTTGCTAAAGCATTTTGTTGAGGATTTCAAAAGAAAGCACAGAAAAGACATCAGCGGAAATGCTAAATCTTTAAGAAGATTGAGAAATGCATGTGAAAAGGCAAAGAGGGTTCTTTCTCATAATGCCATGACAACCATTGATGTAGATTCTTTGTTTGAGGGAATTGATTACTGTGCGAATATCACTCGAGCCAAATTTGAAGATTTGAACATGGATCTATTTAGAAGTTGCGTGGAGACTGTGAAAAAGTGTTTGAAAGATGCGAATATGGAGAAGAGTTGGATCCATGATGTTGTACTTGTGGGTGGATCTACTAGAATTCCCAAAGTGCAGCAGCTATTGCAAGAAGTTTTCGATGGCAAGGAGCTGTGCAAGAGTATTAATCCTGATGAGGCTGTTGCTTATGGTGCAGCTGTCCAAGCTGCTGTTCTGAAAGGTACTGGAAATCATAATATTAAGTATTTAGTACTGCAGGATGTTACCCCCCTCTCACTTGGGGTTGAGATGTTGGGTAAATTAATGAGTACAATAATTCCAAGGAACACAACAATTCCCACCAGAAAACAAATGGAATACATTACCTGTATAGATGATCAGGATTACATGTTCTTTTTAGTTTACGAGGGTGAGAGATCGTGCTCAACATATAACAACTTACTGGGCCAGACAACACTGTATGGCCTCCCTCCTGCCCCTAGAGGTAAAGTTAAAGTTATGGTTACTTTTGACATTGATGTGAACGGGGTATTACATGTTACTGCGGAGTGTAAAACTGCCGGGTTGAAGAAAAACATAACAATAACCAACGACAAGGGAAGACTAACAAAGAATGCAATCGAGACGATGATACGAGAAGCAGAGATGTACAGGGCTGAAGATGAGGAGTTCAAAAGGGGCATCAAGGCAATGAATGCATTTGAAGATTATGCATATGACATGAGGAATGCCATAAGAGGTAAACGGGTGAAGGAGGAGAAAGCTATCACGGAGGCTATACAATGGGTGGAAGCTCACAGGAGCGCTAAAGCTGATGAGTACGAGTCGAAGAAGAGGGAACTGAAGTCTATTTGCTACAGCATCAAGGTTGAGAAAGGGAACTGATCTCCATGGTTCATTGCATGCTTCCATCGCTCATTTTGTTTAGATGCTAAAACGAAAGGTTCAAAGAAATTAAAGATTATCTCACACTGTACATCGATTTTCCATCTTTTATAATAATAATCGTAATTATAATTGAAATTGATGATATGTATTTTATTAACATAAATTTAATGTTTTTAAATTTTTATTGTATCTTTTCTACGAAATTGATTTCTTAAATTTATTTGCAACTCTAGTATCATATCTTTTTTTTGTGAAATAATATCTGAAAATGCAATTCAAACCTGTTTTTTTATAGAATTTATTTAATTATTGGATCTTTTTTAATTTTCACATTTATAATATATTATCATATTTTTTTATCTGTAATTTATCGTGTTTTAATTGAGACAGGATATTACGCGTTTTACTTGAGATATGATAGTACATGTTTTAGATAACTAGCTTATAGCCCGTGCGATACACGGTTACTTAAATTTTATTTATAATTATTTTATTTATAAATTTATTTTTATTATCCATGCAACACACGATTGTTTTTTAAATATTTATAATTATATTTATTTATGAATATTTTAATATTTAAAAGTTATTAGTTTACATGATTAAATTATTGTTAAAAAAGATTTAGTCAAAAAACTTATAGTTAAAAATTTGATATTTTTTATATTTTACACGCTAAACTATTCTAAAACTAAAAAGAGAATAAAGTGACGAAATTTAATGTTGAGAATTCTATTCGATTTAGGAAATCTACTTATATGTAGTTTAGATTATTTGAATACCCTTCATTAACCAAATACAGTTTTTAATGTTAAATCTAACGGTTTTCACCTATCTATTTAACATTAAACGATTTTGATTATTTTGGTATTAAATGAGTTTACTTATTTAATTACAACTATTTTTATGTTTTGACTTTTTAGAAAATCCAATCCTAATATAATATCTTTTAACTTATATCATTTTTAAACAATAACTTCTTTTTATATGATATAATCTTGATCATCTATTTTTAAAAGTATTGTATCTAACGGTTGAGAATGTTTTGGCGGTATTTAGAAACAAACTACCATGATAACATCATTAATTTTTCTTAATTTTTATAATTTTTATAATTTTTAATTTTTTTAAATATTTTTTGCTAAAATATAATATACTCTTTTTTGTAATATGTTAAAGATGCGGGAACTTTGAACTTTTGAGAAAATAAATTATCAATTAAAATATAATTTTTTTTTGTAATAGTTCTTCTTTTAAAGTAGTACACCGTGACGATCAAAATTCTGTATAAAATTCATTTTTTTATAGTATATCCTATAAATATCTATGTTATCTATACTATATTATTAAAGCCGAAACATTGAAAGTTTTGGTTTTTGGTTAACGGTCGGTTTTTGGTTTTCGGTACTTTTTCTAATTAATAAATTAATAATATAATCAAAATTCGGGTAAGTTTTATTCTACATTAATATTTCACTATATTTTACTACATAAAAATCAAATAATATTGAAATCTAATAAAAAAAATGGAAATGTGGGATCTAATTTGTTTAAATTTAGGATACATTGCTACAAATATACTTCTTTCTTTTTAGGATAACAAAAGCTACTACAAATCAAATCTTTAATGGAATTGTATTATTGTCAAGTTACCAAAATAGTAACTAGATGATTGGCTTTTATAATTAAAATATTTTTTTTCTAACAAAATCTACTCCTTTTCCAAAAATATCATTACAATTATCTTTAAATTAAAACATATTATCTTTTATATTTGTTATTACTAAAATCTATGTTTTCCAAAAAAATGAGGTGCAATCCTTACTTATTTATTTTAAAACCTATTTTAATACTCTATTTAATATATAATAAAATAATATAAAAATAGTAACTAACTGATTGTCTTTTATAATTAAAAAAAAATCTAACAAAATCTACTCATTTTCCAAAAATATCACGACAATTGCCTTTAAATTAAAAAATAATATCTTTTATATTTTTTATCACTAAAATCTCTATTTTCCAAAAATATGAGGTGCAATCCTTACTTATTTATTTTAAAATCTATTTTAATACTCTATTTAATAAATAATAAAGTATTATAAAAATATTAACTAGCTGATTGCATTTTATAATTAAAACATTGTTTTTCTTACAAAATCTACTTTTTTTCCAAAAATATCACGGGTAATTACCTTTAAATTAAAATATATTACCTTTTATATTTGTTATCACTAAAATCTCTATTTTCCAAAAATATCAAGTGCAACTCTTACTTATATATTTTAAAACTTATTTTAATACTTTTAATTATTTAAAAAAAAATTACCTATTTTAACAAGTGAACGTATTTTTTTAACAACTACAATTAATATAATTAAAACACATCATCACTAAAATCCCTATTTTCCAAAAATATGAGGTGCAATCCTTACTTATTTATTTTAAAACCTATTTTAATACTCTATTTAATAAATAATAAAATAATATAAAAATAGTAACTAGCTGATTGCCTTTTATAGTTAAAATATTTTTTTCTAACAAAATCTACTTCTTTTCCAAAAATATCACGGGCAATTACCTTTAAATTAAAATATATTACCTTTTATATTTGTTATCATTAAAATCTCTCTTTTCCAAAAATATCAAGTGCAACTTATATATTTTAAAACCTATTTTAATACTTTTAATTATTTAAAAAAACTTACCTATTTTAACAAGTGAACGTATTTTTTTAACACATAAAATTAATATAATCAAAACATATCTAAAAATATTACGTGTAGTTACTTTTTTTTAATTAAAACATGTTAAGTTTTCTATTTGTCCTGATTACTTATTTTAACATGTCAACATATTTTTTTAATAAATACAATTAATATAATTAAAACACTTCTAAAAATATCACGGTCAATTACTTTTTTTAATTAAAACATGTTAGATTTTCTATCTTTCCTTATTATTATTATTATTTTATTATAAAATAATATTAATAATACCTTATTTATCTTCATCGGCCTCATTTGTATTTTTTTTCATATTTTTTTATGTTCCAATGAATATTTAAGTTTCTCATTTTATAATCTATCATATTAATTTTTACTTTTATTTTAATATTTTCCGTTCACATTAAATTTTTTCGTTTATTATTTTTAAGGCCCGTGCCTTGCACGGGTTATAGGCTAGTTATATTAAAGACTAAATAATGAAAGCTTCCTTATAAGTTTGGTCGCTTTGTTTGATCACTCAATCCATAATCGTTGTATGTTTCAAATTAAATTGTTGAAAAACGTTAGATATAACAGTAAAATTATCATGTATAATGATCTAAGGTTTGAATCTACCAACAACATATTAAAATTTATAGGGTTTTTTTTAAAAAATAAAGAATTTTTTCATTTTTTTTCTTGCAAACATAGGTTATTTGATAATATTTTTTGTAAAGTACGATTTTTCATAAAAGTAATATACTAATTGATTAAGAAACTTTTAAAGTTTCGAATTTAATAATTTACAGTGTATATATGTTAAAAAAGTTTGGTCTCTATAGCTGAGTCTAAAATTTCAAAATACGATTTTTTTTAAATATGAATATAGTCCTGTTAACAATGAAATTAGGTATCTATGAGTTCTTATAAAACAAAATCACCATTTACGTATAATTTATTATTTAATAATAAATAATATTTCATTAGTTATGATCTAAAACTTAATAAAATAGGATTAAAAAAATGCACAATTTTAACTTAGCAAAAAAAAAAATGCACAATTTTATAAAATTTTATCCTCGTATTATTATATTCTTTGTTGATTTGAATTTTTCTTAGATTGATTTTAATTTTTGAACATATATTTCTAAATTTAAAATAGTTAGAAAAAAGTAATTAAATTGGTATTAAAATAATTATGACATAATAATTATTATTAGAATTTAAATATTCACTTTACTAATTTGGGCTTTATCTTGTGTTTTAAAAATCAGATTTTGACGATTTTATAACCCACATGAAGATAACTAAATTATATTTAATTAAAAAATGGTTTAACAATTTTTATCTAACTAGAATTATTCATGGAAGAGAAAAGAAAGTCACGAATGTTTTACATGGAGAATTCAATTCAATATAGAAAACTTATTTATATTTGGTATATTTGGTTTAAATTATCAAAATACACCTTTTAGAATTTAAATATAATCCTATTATTAATAAAATACATTTTTTAAATATTTGATTTAACGATTTTCATTTATCTAGTTAAGATCTAATGGTCCTTATTAATTTGGTTGTCTACGACCAAAATTTTGGATAAGATCCCTATTATGATTATTATATACTAGATTAAAACCCGTGCGATACACGGATTGTTAATTGTTATTTTTTTTTAAATATTTTATTAATTGTATTTGTTTAAAAAATAAGTAGGAATGTTAAAATAGATAAACACTTTTAATTAATTAAAAATATTAAAATAGATTTTAAAATAAATAAGTAAGGGTTTGCCCATTATATTTTTGGAAAATGAGGGGTTTTAGTAAGGAAAAATAAAAAATGTAACATATATATTTAGTTTAAAAAAGGAAAATGCCCGTGATATTTTTGGAAAATGAGATTTTAAAATTTAATAATTAAAAATATTTAAATAAGTTTTAAAATAAATACGTAAAGGGTTTGCCCGTGATATTTTTAGAAAATAAATGGATTTTAGTGAGAAAAATAGAAAAAGTAAGTTGAAAAAGGTAATTTTTCCGTCGTATATTTAGAAAATGAGGGATTTTGTTAGAAAGAATCTATAATATGTTTTAGCTGAAAAGGTAATTGGTTATAAATAGGTATTTGATAATTTATATATTTAATATTTTTAGTAATTGCATTTGTTAAGAAAATTAAGTAGGCTTGTTAAAATAGGTAATTTTTAAAAAATAATTATAATATTAAAATATGTTTAAAAATAAATAACTAAAGGTTTGTGCAGGATATTTTTTGAAAATGAGAGTTTTAGTAAGGAAAAATAGAAAAACTAAAAAAAGGTAATTGTCCGTGATATATTTGAAAAAGTAGGGGAATTTTTTAGAAAAAATAATTTATTTTAGGTGAAAAAGGTAATTGATTATAAATAGGTAATATTATTATTTAGTAATATATTTCTATAAATAAGTAAGGGCAGTTAAGTAAAATCACAACGTACCATACCGACCGACCAAACTTTTAATATTTCGTCTATTATATAATAGTATTGATAAGCATTTAATATAATAAGGATATGAAGTATATACTGATATAAGTATCTTATTAACTGCTTTTACTTTTAATGTTTCAGTTTTACTTACAGTGTATATAAAATTTTAAAATACATTATTATTTAAAAATTATTAAACAGAATAAAAATTATGTTATGACTATATAAAATTTTATTCTTATATTATTATATTCTTTATCGATTTGAATTTGTTCTTAATTAATTTTTATACTTTTTTGAAAGAAACATAAAATTTCTCTATATTTAAAAGAATTAGTGGAAAAATAAATAAATTGGTGCTACAATAATAAAAAAATATTTATTAAAATTTAGATACACACTTTACTATTTGGGTTCTATCCTGAGTTTTATAAATTGAATTCTGACGATTTTACAACTCGTGCGAAACTAACGAAATTATCTTTAATTTAATGATGGTTTAATAATTATTATCTAACTTGACCAGTTGACCTACTCATAAAATAAACTGAAAATAAAAGATGGTTAAGAAGTTTTACATAAAGAATTCAATACAATATAGAAAATCAATTCATAATTGGTTTAAATTATCAAATCACACTTCTTATTATTTAAATATAATCCTACCTTTAATCAAATACACATTTTAATATAAGTATTATATTCAAAATTATCGTTTATGAATATGAAACCCTCAATATTTTAATAATATTTTGATATTATCCTTTTATGTTTGTTAGATGTAAAATAATATAATTACTAGTATTTTACCCGTGCTTCGCACCGAGATTTTTTTCTCTCATTTTGTTCTATATTTTTTTCTTATATAAATTACATTATTAGTAATTTACAATAATATTTATTTTAATATACAATATTTGTTTGGAACATAAACTGAAAATTGTTATCGAGATGTGTAATGTCATCACTTATTATAGAAGAATGTACTTGAAAAATTATATCGACAAAATTTTATGGAAATACAGAATTAAAGAAATACAATTTAAATAGATGACAATGTAATAAAAGTAGTCCAGCATCTGAACATAACACCAATAAAAATAAAAATTAAAAATGCATAACATTTTTAACCATCCTAAAATTCACAATATCATTTCATATCAGGCATCATTGTTAGGACCATCATATCCAGTAACTTCAAGCCTAAAAAATATATATAATATGAATAAGTCAAAATAAAAACTTAATATTGAAATTTGAAGTTATAGAATATTCTTACCAATATCTCATAGAGAAAACTCATACAAATTAGGATTAACGTATATTTTTAATGATGGTAGATTGGTAATTGAAATTGATCCTGAAAAAAATATAGGAAGATAATATTTTGTTTGATTGATTTTTTTTGTCAGGTGTGTGATTGATTTATTGATTGACTTAAGAATATGTTTTTCTTATAAAAAGATGATAAATATGTTATTTACTATTGTATGTGGTTATTTTACATCCGGTAATAATAATGATTGGAGGGTGACCTTATAAGTTCTCTAGATCAAGACGTAACTTATCTGCAAGCTTGTCCCATATAGTAAACCTAGCCCTCAAGTTACAAATTTGAAAAATAATTAGAAATACGTCATCAATATGTTATGTCAAAAAATTCAACATTGTGCAAGTATCTCCCACCAACGATGTCAAACATATATATTTTTTGAACCATATTGAGTGTTGTGTGACGTTGTTGTACCCGGACTCTCATAAACTCCAATAACATCTGCATTGTAGTAAGATGAGATAGATATTTGAAATAGTACCAATATAGATATAGGTTTGTGAATAAAAAATGTGCAAAACTGTTAGATCAGAATTCAATGATTGTCAGAAGCTAGACTCAACTGATCAGGATTGCTGACGTCATCAGTATTGCATGGTCATCAGTATTGCATGGTCATCAGTATTTGATCAAGCGTCAGTATCTTATTGATCATCAGGATTCCTACTCAGACTATGATCAGGTTTGATCATCAGGACTTGAAGCTGATCAGGATTCCTACTTCGAGTTATATTTGGAGTCTAGATAAACATGGAAGTTTGTTCCTGGTTTGTAGAATGCAGCTATCGATTAAAGATATGTTTCTATCTTTATTATGATTAGGACTTATCTTGTTATTGATAGAGAAGCTGTGTGCACTATATAAACACAGTTTTGGTTTCGATTTATGTACCGATCAGAGAGAGAACATAATCGGAGAGAAGCTCTTAAGAACAGAATTTCTTGAGAGAGTTTTTGTAAGCTAGCAGCTCTTAAGAACATCAGAATTTCTTAAGAGAGTTTGTAACAGTTTTATATCAAAGTTAATAAAGCTGTTATTATTGTTGTTATTGATCTTTCATATTTGTGTTATATAAAGTCGAGAATCTTATACAATTGTATTCAACCCCCTTCTACAATTGTTATTTACTGGGCAACAATTGGTATCAGAGCAAACTGATTTAATTCTGAATCAGATACGATCTAAAGATGTCGACAACCAAGTATGAAAGCATGAAGATTCCCATCTTGAAGATATCAGAATATCCTACATGGAGGGTAAAGATGTTGATGTACCTGGAGGCTATGGATCCCGACTACTTGGACAGGATTCGTGATGGACCATATATACCAACAAAGTTCGTAGAACGAACAGATACAGTACCAGAACATTATGTGGTCAAAGCTAAAGCTGAATGGACTCCAGAAGAAAAAGCTCATGTACTCAGGGAACCAAAGATAAAGAATATCTTGCATAATAGCCTTGATGCTGTTATGTCAAACAGAGTGATTGCATGCAAGTCTTCAAAAGAAATCTGGGATACTTTGGAAACTCAGTGCCAGGGATCTGCATCTGTCAAGAAAAACAGAAGGGCTCTATTGATTCAAGAATATGAGCAATTCGATGCAAGACCTGAAGAGAGCCTGACTGATCTATATGATAGATTCCTGACACTATTGAACAGCTTATCCTTAGTTGACAAAGTATATGAAACTGAAGATTCAAACACCAAATTTCTTAGAGCTTTACCTGAAGAATGGGATACTCAGACCTCAATCATTAGACACCAGTATGATCTGAACATTGTGTCTCTTGATGAGATCTATGGGATGCTAAGAACTCATGATCTTGAAGTTCAACAGAGGAAGAACAAGAAAAGCAGCAAGGCAAAGTCAATTGCTTTGAATGTAGAAGCAAAATCAAAAGGGAAAGCTATGGAGGTCTCTAGAAGGAAAGCAAGAGTAGCTGAGTCAGATCCTGACGACTCTTCATCAGATACTGATGGCAATCCTGATGCCAATACTGGTGATGAATCTTCTGATTCAGATATGGAAGAGATGGTTGCTATGATTGTCAGAAACTTCAGAAGGATGAAGTTCAGGAAGAATAGAAGACAAGGCAACTTTAAGAAAAAGACCTTCAAAGCAGACAAAGACAAGTATATCAAGAAGGACAGCAAGGGTAGCAAATTTGACAAGTCAAAGGTTAGATGCTACAAGTGTAATGGTATGGGTCACTTTGCTTCTGAATGCAACAAGACAAAGGCACTCATCACATCAAGCAAGGATTGGATGGACTCTTCCTCAGAATCTGATACTGAGGTAGTCAACTATGCGTTAATGGCCAATGCTGATGTAACTGCTGCTCCTGATGATAAGGTACTAAATACTATCTTTGATTTTGATACTGATAATGCTTCTGAGTTAAGACGTTTTCTAAAGTCATTACATATTAGCTTTAGAAGTCAAACTGCTGAAAATACTAGAATCTTATCTGAGATGTCTGACCTTAGAAAAAGGAATGAGATATTAGAAGCTGAATTTTCTCGTATGCAAGAAGTACAAAAAGAATGTGATAATGCTAAACACATGCACTTAGAGATGACATCTAAATGTACTTCCCTTGAAAAAGAACTTGAATTTGCTAATGAGAAAATCAGAACCTGGACAGACTCTGGTAGGAAATTTCATGAGATTAATACCTCTAAGAATTGGAAAGAGTGTCTAGGATATAAGTCAGATGAAGATAAGAAATTAGCAGAGAAAATTGTCATTGATGAGACAGTCAGTCCAAAGACCTATAGACATGTTATAGACTCAACCAAATCTAAGATTACTCCTGTTAATTTTGTTTTTGGTAAGGATTCCAATTCTACTTTTGAAAAGGGATCTTCTTCTACTCAAGGAATTAAAATTATAAAGTCTAAACCTGTCATGAACAAAGTCACTAAGAATGTAGGTCTATTGTCTCAGAAACAGCTTAAAGATAAAATCTGTGAGGTTACAGATAAGAAAAAGGAAGCTACTGTTAAGAGAAACAGGAATGGTAAAGTTGGGATCAATAAAGAGAATGGTTATAAATATATCCCAAATGCACCTAGAAAGTGTTGTTTTAACTGTGGTAACTCTAATCATCTTGCTATTGATTGTAAGAAGAGTAAGAAGAAGATTACTGATATTCCTAAGTCTGATGTTAGGAATAGATCAGTACTCTATAAACCGCAGAAGTCCTGTTTTCATTGTGGTAGTCTATGGCATACTATTTATACATGTAAAGAGTATCATGATTTGTACTATAACTTTTATGATCCATTGCCTAAGTTTGAAAGTAGTACAAAGTCTGATAGAACTGAAAATGTCATAGTGAAGCATGCTTTTGTTAATACTGATACTGACAAAGCAAATCCTGATGGAGTAAATCCTGTCAGGACTGCTAAAGTCAAAAAGTCTTCTGCTGTTAAAATTAATAAATTGCATGAGAAAGGAACCCAACATGTATGGGTTCCTAAGTGTTCTAACTAGTGTGTTTCTATTCTGATGCAGGGTAAAAAGAAAAATGTGTTAGTCATGGATAGTGGATGTTCTGTGCACATGACTGGAAACGAAGCCCTGTTATCAGAATATGAAGAAAAAGCTGGCCCAACTGTGTCTTATGGAGATGGCAACATTGGACAAACCTTGGGATATGGCAATATAATCATTGGAAATGTCATCATTGAAAAAGTAGCTCTAGTGAAGGGACTAAAACACAACTTGTTGAGTATTAGTCAAATCACTGACAGAGGTTATCATGTCAATTTCTATTCCACACATTGTGAAGTAGTCAGTAAAGCAACAGGGAAGATAGCACTAACTGGCTACAGGCATGGTAACATATATGAAGCCAACATTCTCTCAGATACTGATGGCTCCCCTACATGTTTCATCAGTAAAGCTTCAGTAGATGAAAGTTGGAATTGGCACAAGAAGCTTTCTCATCTCAACTTCAGCAACATCAATGAGTTGGTTAAGAAAGAGTTAGTAAGAGGATTACCTAATGTCTTATATACACCTGATGGACTCTGTGATGCATGCCAAAAAGCAAAACAAAGAAGGACATCATTCCAGAGTAAATCAGAATCCTCTATTGAAGAACCATATCACATGCTACATCTTGATCTGTTTGGTCCAGTCAACATCATGTCCATCAGTAAGAAAAGGTACACTCTTGTAATTGTTGATGAATATTCTAGATTCACCTGGGTGTATTTTCTGCACAGAAAAGATGAAACTCCTGAAGTTCTGTTGGATCATGTGAGAATGATTGAGACAACCACAAAGTACAAAGTCAAGATCCTGAGAAGTGATAATGGTACTGAATTTAAGAATTCAAAGATGGAAGAGTTCTGCAAATACAAAGGAATCATTCAACAATTCTCTGCTCCTGGCACACCTCAGCAAAATGGAGTAGTAGAAAGGAAGAATAGAACTCTTATTGAAGCTGGCAGAACTATGTTGGAAGAAGCTAAATTACCTACATATTTCTGGGCAGAAGCAGTCAACACAGCATGCTATACACAAAATCTTACATTGATAAACAGGCATGGTGTCACTCCTTATCAGTCACTCAAAGAGAAGAAACCAAGTCTGAAGCATTTGCATGTGTTTGGCTGTAAATGTTTTGTTCTCAGAACTCATCCTGAACAGCTAGGGAAATTTGAAACAAAGGCTGATGAAGGAATATTCATAGGTTATCCTACATCAAGAGCCTTCAGAGTTTTTAATTTGAGAACAAGAACTGTCATGGAATCAATTCATGTATCTTTTGATGATAAGAAGATAACTGGAATCATTGAAGACTCGCATGATAGATTGTTATTTGAAAATGAAGCTTCCAAGGAACCTGAAGAAAGTGAATCAGAAGCTGTCCATTCATCCAGTACTGACGGGTCACCAAATCCTGATGACTCACCAGGTACTGATGGTGCTAATAATGATGATGCAAAGAACAGTGATACAACTAGTAGTGCTAATGTTGAGGGGGAGCAACGGCATTCAACTACAAGTTCAGAGTCAACTCAATCATCAGGACAGAATTCTTCAGATACTGATTCAAGTGAAGATCCTGATAACACATCAGGAGGGCAAAGCAATAATTCAGGGAGAGCTTCAAATCAATCAAATTCTTTCAATCAAGATAACACCAATCCAGGGGGAGCATCTACTTCAAGAAACAATTTGACACCAGCAAGGAAATGGACAAAAGATCATACTCCTGATTTGATAATTGGAGATCCTGATGCAGGTGTTCAAACAAGAAGTGCAACTCAGAATGAATGTTTATATAATAACTTTCTATCCAAGGAGGAGCCTAAGAAAGTTGAAGATGCACTTAAAGATGCTGATTGGGTTACTGCAATGCAAGAAGAACTGAATGAATTTGAAAGGAATGAAGTCTGGAAACTGGTACCAAGACCAAAGAATAGATCAATAGTTGGTACAAAGTGGATTTTCAAGAACAAGACTGATTCTGATGGAGTCATTATCAGAAATAAAGCTAGACTAGTTGCAAAGGGGTATTCCCAACAAGAAGGAATTGACTATGATGAAACTTTTGCTCCTGTTGCAAGACTAGAAGCCATCAGGATATTTCTTGCTTATGCAGCACATAAGAAATTCAAGGTTTTCCAGATGGATGTTAAAAGTGCTTTCTTAAATGGTGAACTGGAGGAAGAAGTTTATGTTGAACAACCTCCTGGTTTCATTGATCCTAAATATCCAGATCATGTCTACAGATTGGATAAGGCACTTTATGGACTAAAGCAAGCTCCAAGAGCATGGTATGAAACTTTAGCTCAATTCTTACTGGAAAGTGGATTCAAAAGAGGTGCAATTGATAAAACTCTATTTTATTTGAATCATGGTAAGGAGTTGCTGTTAGTTCAGATTTATGTTGATGATATCATTTTTGGGTCAACAAACAATAAGCTGTGTGAAAAGTTTTCCAAGCTTATGCAGTCAAGATATCAAATGAGCATGATGGGAGAAATGAGTTACTTTCTGGGTCTTCAAGTTAAACAGACTGATGAAGGGATTTTTATTAATCAGTCTAAATACACAAGGAATTTACTGACAAGGTTTAACATGCAAGACAGTACTCCTGCTTCAACTCCCATAGCTACAGCTACCAAACTTGATCCTGATCAAGGTGAAGAGGTAGATGTAACTCACTACAGAGGAATGATTGGCTCTTTATTGTATCTCACTGCAAGTAGACCAGATATCATGTTTGCAACCTGTCTATGTGCAAGATTTCAAGCAAAACCTAGAGAACCACATCTGATTGCAGTCAAAAGAATTTTCAGATATCTCAAAGGCACTCCTTCACTTGGCCTTTGGTATGCAAGGGAATCAGATTTTGGGTTGTGTGGTTATTCAGATGCTGATTTTGCAGGATGCAAAATAGACAGGAAAAGTACTTCAGGAAGTTGTCAGTTTTTGGGTGGAAGACTAGTTTCATGGTTCAGTAAAAAGCAGAAATCTATTTCCACTTCAACTGCAGAAGCTGAGTACATTGCTGCAGGAAGTTGTTGTGCTCAGATAATGTGGATGAGAAATCAGTTGTTAGATTATGGCCTGTCATACTCAAAAATCCCTATTTATTGTGATAACCAAAGTGCTATTGCAATGACAGGAAATCCAGTTCAGCATTCTCTTACTAAACACATAAGTATCAGATATCACTTTATAAGAGAACAGGTTCTGGAAGGAATAATTGAACTTCATTTTGTTCCTACTGATCAACAACTAGCTGATATATTCACCAAGCCACTACCTGAAGCTACGTTCAATAAGTTGGTGAATGAACTTGGAATGATGATTTTTGAGAATTTCTGAGGAAAAGCTAAAGAGAGGAAATCCTGATAACTGTCAAATCCTGATGGTTATTCAGAAAGGTATGTATCTTTGATCAAATCCTGATAGGACTCAATCCTGACAGGAAATCAATTGGTCAAATCCTGATGCTCAGATGTTTGAAGCTGGTATGAAAACCAGAGGTTCTATGCTAATTTGTCATCAACACTCCTGGTAAACTCTGGACAATTAGATTATTACTTAGTCTTTGATTAAGTTTTCAGTCTTAATTATCAATTTCAATTTCATTATTAACAGAGTTTATTATTTATCATCTCTATATCACTTTGAGTGTTACTAACAAATTTTGCAGGCAAGTACAAAAAGCAAACAATTGAGAAAATAGACAAATTTCATTAATACTTGAAGATACATTACACATGAAATATGGATATTACATAATTGTTTTCCTAGTCTATTTTCTACTCAGGCGATACAAGGAGAAACCTCTGATGCTGTTGTTATGAAGACAATCCAAACTTCTCAAAGTCAAACAACGCAGTCAACTCATGTTTCTGATTCTGGAGTTAAGACAGTAAGAACATTGGTGCAATCTCAGATCCTGACGGAAGATCAAATCCTGACACCTGGTCATGGACACATTCTTGCTACAATTCCTGAAGGTGATGAAGATGTGATTATTGATAATCCTGAAGATGCATCAAATTTATTCCAGAAGTTTTCTACAAAAGACGGCAGAATTGTTACTCTATATCACACTGATAAAAGAGTTCAACAATTATTTGCAAGAAAAGCACTCTCTACAGCAAGTGAAGAATATCCAGATCTCTCACATGAAGAATTTTTGAGACTACAAAGAGAGACAATGGAAAGCTATACTGCTCCTGCTAGAGGTAGAGGAAGCAGAGGTAGGAGAGGTGCTAGAAGAAGTAGAAGAGGTTCTTCAACTCAAACAGTACCTAGACAGACAAGGTCTAGAGGGTTAAGAATTGAAGAAATTCCTGAACCTATTCAAACTCTAGTAGTTCCTGACAGATCTACTTTTGGTGATGATGGAATTGTTGAAGAAGAACCAGAATTGAAAAGAAAATCAAGAAAATCAACTCTCAGCAATACAAATCAAATTGAAGATTCTAATCCTGACAATATTCAAGATCCTGACGAATCTGAAATTCTGCAAGAGGTTGATTTGATAATCTTATCTACTGTTGTTGATTGTCACAACAAAGAAGTAGATGAAGAAGAAGAAGCCAGAAGAAGAGAAATTACAAGATCAACAAATAGAGATTTCAATCTCTATGTACAAAGGCTTAAAGTTTCAAATGAAAGAAAATGGAGAAATTCAAGCAGACAAGAATCTTTACTGGAAAGAAGCTATGTTTTTGAAAAGGAAAAGGATAAGAAGTGGAAACATATTAGCACATTAAGTTGTGATACACCTATCAATTTTCAGTCTGGTGGAATTATTACAAGCGCTTCAAGTGTTGTTGATTTATCTGAGATGGTTAGATCAAAAGCACTCTGGTTAAAGATGTTTTCAAATCTGAAGCAATTGTCAAGTAATTCAAGAGGAGGTATTGGACACAGAGATGGTGAATATCTGAATATGTCATATGTTGATCCTTACTCCTTAACTGAAATTGGAGGTACTTTAACTTCTGAAAACCTGAACAATTTACTAGCTGTTGATATAGTTATAGATTGTCATGATGGTTTTGACAAGAAAGAAAAGCTTCTGTACTTCATGAAAGATGGTAGTGTGAAGATTCTATCTATTCAAGATCTGCTGATGAAAACTACACAGGAACTGAAATATGTTCACTATCTGTTAAGATGGAAGAACCAAGTGTACAAAGAATGGAGTGACATGATTTTGTCAACTATAAGAAGAAGACTGGATGGAAACAGTAATTTCGATGGTAATTATACTCCCATGTACTTAAATCAAAGAGGTCAGGATGTGGAAATGCAAAGGGGTACTGCTGTTAAAGAAGTAAATTTTGGCATGACTCATCTTTCTCTCAATCCTGATGGGAAGGAAATTGCTTATCTTTTGCTTGAAGAGCACAGTCTACAGAGAAACTCCATACAGAATCTCAGAGCAGCTATCTACCAGATTAATGAGGAAGATGAAGAACTCAGAAATCTTAAGGAAAGACTGATTCAAATTCTTGAAGAAAAAGAAGAAAGTTTATTATCCAACTTCTTGAAGATGAATCTGTTCTATCACAAAGCTTAAACAGATAAGTTGTTTCTGAAGATACTCGTACATTTTGATACATGTTTTTGACATCATTGAATATTTGGAATCTATACTTTATTTCACAAAGTATGAGATTGGGGGAGATTGTTAGATCAGAATTCAATGATTGTCAGAAGCTAGACTCAACTGATCAGGATTGCTGACGTCATCAGTATTGCATGGTCATCAGTATTTGATCAAGCGTCAGTATCTTATTGATCATCAGGATTCCTACTCAGACTATGATCAGGTTTGATCATCAGGACTTGAAGCTGATCAGGATTCCTACTTCGAGTTATATTTGGAGTCTAGATAAACATGGAAGTTTGTTCCTGGTTTGTAGAATGCAGCTATCGATTAAAGATATGTTTCTATCTTTATTATGATTAGGACTTATCTTGTTATTGATAGAGAAGCTGTGTGCACTATATAAACACAGTTTTGGTTTCGATTTATGTACCGATCAGAGAGAGAACATAATCGGAGAGAAGCTCTTAAGAACAGAATTTCTTGAGAGAGTTTTTGTAAGCTAGCAGCTCTTAAGAACATCAGAATTTCTTAAGAGAGTTTGTAACAGTTTTATATCAAAGTTAATAAAGCTGTTATTATTGTTGTTATTGATCTTTCATATTTGTGTTATATAAAGTCGAGAATCTTATACAATTGTATTCAACCCCCTTCTACAATTGTTATTTACTGGGCAACAAAAACTATAAGAACTTTTGATTCACCAACTCTTGCATGTAAACATCCAAGAGAAACCAAGTCAAACTTGTGGCGTGGTATCATCTCATCCTCAACTGTTATTGGTTTCATCTTAGTATATTTTTGAAAAAAATATACACTTCTTGTTGCTAACAGGAGAATTGTTAAGCTTTGAGTTCGCAATTTTGAAATTTGAAATTGCATAAAGACGTCCTTCTACATGTTCGAATCTTGCCCGTTACAAAATTCAGGTCCAGCGTATGCATGAATGTGAGTTTTCTGCATTGGACAAACACAAAATAATTATATCGAAAAAAGTTGTATAAATCTATGTGTGTTACTAAATTTGTGTATGAGTGTTATACAAGATTTTCGATAATGGGCCCTAAGCAGGTCCATAAGTGATTTGGGCTTGAAAGGAAGTTATGTTGGTATAATTCAGGCTTCGGCTCGCACCAAGTGTTTTGGATGAACTGGAATGACCAAGTATAACGGGCTCGAACGATCGTTTTGGGCTCGAACGAGCATTTATCATTTTGGGCTCGAATGAGTGTTTATCATTTTGGGCTTGCACGAGTTCCTATTTATGATGATTAGGTACTGATTAGCCTATGGTACTTGGGAAATAAAATGGGTTGATTTGTTAGGTTAGGGTCAAGTATTATAAGCCCTAACCATGTTGAGTTTGGGTTTTCACCATTATGAAGTAATGGGCTCGTGCTACTTATCAGAAGTAAGAATATTTGAACATAGGTGAGCTCGCACCACTTGAACTATGAAAGGGTAATTTTCATATGTTTTGTGCGATGCGAGCCTGGCCAGCTCGCATCGTGGGTGAAGCCCAACATATGGAAATTCCCAGTTATGGGATGTTTCTTGGTTGACACGGGACAGACCTACAATCATGGGAAGAAATGCGGAGATGCCGCGAGATTGTAGGAAAACGTGTGAAGACCGGATTATTTATGGGAACTTGAGGAGGATTGATGATCCTTGGACTATTTATGGGAACTTGAAGAGGATTGATGATCCTTGGAACAATTTATGGGAACATGAGGTGGATTGATAATCCTTGAGCTATTTATGGGAACACAAATCTTGACTATTGAATGGGCTTGGACTGAATGGGCTTATTCAATAACTTGTTTTCCAAGAACTACGTGAGGCTTGATCCCTATATAAAGGGGTACGTAGGCACCTTGTATGATACACAATTGACACTCGGCAAAGAGCAAGAGAAAGAACCCATTCTCTAATCAATTTTCTGAGGAGTCATCATACAAGTCCAGCCACAACTTTCCATAAACCTCCAACACACTGTTGTACGAAATTCTCCTAACAACAATTGGCGCTAGAAGGAGGGGGCTCATTGAGCACTACATCTTAAGGAGAAGGATGTCGAAGAACAATAAGGACGGTGACAAGGGGATTGAGCATAAGAAGGATGCCACACCACAAGGAGCGAGGACGGATCCACCACCCCACGGAGAGGGCTCGCCTCGCAAAATCACCCCTGTCATGCCTCAAGTCGCACCAGTTACACTAGATGGCCAAAAGATCTTAGGCTACCTCGAGGGGATTGAGCTCCAATTCAAAGCTATGAACGCACGGCTAGCTAAGGTCGAGCAGAACTCAATCAAGAATGCGAAGAGGAAGGCTCGAAGGCTCAAGGGCACTAGGGACAAGAAGGATAAAACCTCTAAAAAACTCATACACGAGTTCGACGAGGTAGCTGATGGGCTAAAGAAAACCGGGTCTCTTGAGACAGATGAGATATCTCCAAGCCAGGAGGAGCGAGGCAGCCAGGCTCCGAGCGAGCCGCGGCATGAGCTAGCTTCATCCGAGGCTAGATCCACTAGTGTTTTGGATCGAATTGGGAAGAAGCTAACTGAGCACGATCTAAGGCTTAGATTGGAAAAATCTAAAACACGGAAGGAGGCGCCAGAGAGGACTCCGCCTAGAACAGAACGAAGGGAGAGGACTCCGCCTAGAACAGAACGAAGGGAGAGGACTCCGCCTAGAACAGAACGAAGGGAGAGGACTCCGCCTAGAACAGAACGAAGGGAGAGGACTCCGCCTAGAACAGAGCGAAGGGAGAGGACTCCGCCTAGAACAGAAAGAAGAGAGAGGACCCCGCCTCGAACTCATAGAAGGGAGCGAAGGGAGAGGGCTTCCCCCCACCATTCTAGCGGGGAGGGGTCTAACGAGAGGATTGGAGACCTAAGGGTTGGTGATTTGAGACGCCTGCTGACGCAGATGGAACATGAGAAGAGAGCCCCACCCCCTGCAACGGCCCCATCTCCTTTCACTACTGCAATAAGGATGTCCCCTCTGCCCCCGGCATTTAGAAGCAACCTCGAGCTTGCCTTCAATGGAGATGCGGATCCTGCTGAATACTTGGCCCGTTTCAATACCGAGATGGAGGTCTACCAGGTGCCTGACCTAACTCGTTGTCGGTTATTCGCTGCCTCGTTAAGGGGGAGTGCCCAACAGTGGTTTACTAAGTTAGGACCAGCTAGCATTAGCACGTGGAGACAGTTGGGAGATCTATTCTTAAGGCAATTTCAGTCCACTCTTCACTATGCCCCCCCGGTTGCTACTCTTGCAAACATTAAGCAGGGAGAGACGGAGTCCCTGCAGGATTATTTCATGAGATTTAATGCTGAAGTTCCTAGAGTCCGAGGAGCAACTGAAGAAGCCCAGAAGAATTTCCTAATCGCTGGATTGAGGGAGGGCTCTAAATTCTGGAAGACTCTACAGGCTAGAGAACCGGAAACTTTGGCCGAATTTTATGAACAAGCGGAGCCTCACAAAAGGGTTGAAAAATCTATGAGAGATCTAAGAAGCAGTGGCCGAAGGATGGAGAAGAGAGGGAGGTCTTCTAGCCCAGAAGAAAGGAGAAAGACTTTCAGAAGGAGCCCTAGCCCAAAGAAGTTTAACAAGACCAAGGAAAATAAAGAGACTGGAAGGCCTTACACAACCAAATGGCAGAATCATACCCCTTTGGTGGCTTCCATTGATCATATATATGCCACTTATGCTGGGAAGGGGGTATTCAAGAAAGCCACCCCTCTGACGGAATATAGTAAAAGGGACACCTCTAAATACTGTGCTTACCATGAATCTACAGGACACCACACGGCCGATTGCCGACAGTTGAAGGATGAGATAGAGAGCCTGATTCGACAGGGAAAGCTGACGGAATGGGTCGTGAAGGAAGTACGGAAACATAAATCTGAGTACCATCAGGTGCCTCCTCCACCCCCAATAGCAAAAGACGGTGACAAAGAGAGGACTGACAGGGCAGGTAGCATTCATGTTATAATTGGAGGACCTCATGTGGGAGGAGATAGTAAGAAAGCCATGGAAAGATATGCTCGAGAAGCAAAGGACCGCCCTCTAACCAATGTTCATCGTCTTGAACAAAGGCCTCCTTATCTGTTCACAAAAGAGAGAGATGAAATCATGTTTAGTGAAGAAGATGCCAAATGGGTACACCATCCTCATGTTGATGCTCTTGTGGTGAGGATAAAAATCGGGTCTACTAATGTATATCGGGTGCTGGTGGACAATGGGAGCGCCGTAAATGTCTTAACCTACGACACTTACAAAAGACTTGGATTCCTGGACAGAGAGTTGGCCTCAAACGGAAACCAGCTCTACGGGTTCACCGGGGCTTCAGTAGGAATTCGGGGAACAATCCAGCTACCAGTCAGTTTAGGAGACAACCCCCACGTGGCCACACAAATTGTCACCTTTACTGTGGTGGACCAGCCATGTGCCTATAACGCCATCATTGGGAGGCCACTCCTTAAGGAGATGAGGGTAGTTACCTCTGTCTACCACTTAACCATGAAGTTTCCAACTCCTACAGGCGTCGGACAAGTGAAGGGATGTCAATATGACTCAAGGGTATGCTACAACCAAGCCGTGAAAGGGGCAGAGAAGTTAGATGTCCGACGAGAAGTGGTAGACCTTAGAGAACAAGAACCTCTAGAAGATAGTGAAGAGAAGAAAAGGAAGCGTGTGGACACTCTCATGATGGATGTCTGTAATATGATATCTATAGAGGAACTCCCGGAAGACTACTTCGAAAATCTGGGGATTGAAGTGGAGCCTCGGCCCGGGGCCTTAATGATGGAACCCTCTCAACCCATAATGACACTACAGGAAGGGATAGTAGAGGAGGCTAGTGATGATGAGGAGAGCCCAGAACAGATGGCCGCTAGGTTGAATAAAGGCAAATGGGTGAAGAAAGAGACCTCAATTCTGATAAACTTGCCAACTGGAGTCTCCCGAGAGGTCACCATTACAACAGAAGGGAACATCCAGCAAGAAACGCCGGAATTTCTCATCAATAATAGGGACCATCTGAGTGTTACTGAAGTAGGAGAGCCTAGCATGGATAGAAGCGTTGATGTTGATTTGGACCCAAGAATGCCTCCCCTACCAGACGGAGCTGGGACATTCGAGGATATCATTCCTATCTTGGTGGACCCGAACGACTTGACTAAAATCTTGAGGATTGGAGCAAACCTCGGCCCCGAAATGAGAAACAACCTCGTCTCATTCCTCAAGGAGAACCTGGACGTGTTTGCATGGTCTCACGCTGACATGGTAGGGATCGACCCAGAAGTGATGTGCCACAGATTGAACTTAGACCCCAGCAAGAAGGGAACAAGTCAGAAGAGAAGACCTATTAGCGGAGAGAGAGCCGAGGCCCTTAGAGAAGAGGTGGACAGATTAATGGAAGTCGGGCTCATCAAGGAGTCATTTTACCCGACTTGGTTGGCTAATCCCGTGTTGGTGAAGAAGCCGAATGGGAAGTGGAGAACCTGCGTTGACTTCACCGATTTGAACAAAGCTTGTCCAAAAGATAGCTTCCCACTTCCTCGTATCGATCAGCTTGTAGATGCCACTGCAGGACACGCATTGTTAAGCTTCATGGACGCTTACTCAGGCTATAATCAAATTCCTATGTATGGGCCAGATCAAGAACACACTTCGTTCATCACTGATCGTGGCCTATACTGTTATATTGGGATGCCTTTCGGGTTGGTTAATGCGGGAGCAACTTATCAGCGATTGGTGAATAAGATGTTTAAAGACCACATCGGGAAGACAATGGAGGTATATGTTGATGACATGCTTGTAAAATCGAAGGAGGCCAAGGACCACATTCAGCATTTGGCAGAGATGTTCACTATCTTGCGTATCTACAGAATGAAACTCAACCCCCAAAAATGTGTGTTTGGGGTAGAGTCGGGGAAATTCCTGGGGTTTATTGTCAACCATCGAGGAATTGAAGCTAACCCGGCCAAGATCAAGGCTCTAATGGAGATGAGATCGCCACGTAGGGTAAAGGATGTGCAGAGTCTTACGGGCAGAATTGCGGCGTTGAACAGATTTGTCTCCAAATCTTCTGACAAGTGCCAAGAGTTCTTTAAGGCTATTAAGAAGGTGGGCAAGAATTTTCAATGGACAGAGGAATGCGAAGAGGCCTTTCAAAATATCAAAAGACATTTGAGCACACCACCTCTTTTGTCTAACCCGCAGCAAGGGGAGGTACTGGTGCTTTATCTGGCCGTGTCGGAATATGCGGTAAGTGCGGTGCTAATTCGAGAGGAAGATGGAGTTCAGCTCCCGATTTATTATGTGAGCAAAAGGCTGGTGGGCGCAGAAACTCGATACTTGAACATGGAAAAGCTGGTGTATGCTCTGATTCTCGCCTCACGGAAACTCCGTCCCTACTTCCAAGCTCATAAGATCGAGGTGAGAACAACGTATCCTCTTAGGCAAGTGTTGCATAAACCAGAAACTTCAGGAAGGATGTTGAAATGGGCTGTCGAGCTAGGGCAGTTTGATGTGGAGTATAAGCCTCGGGTCGCGATTAAAGGACAAGCTCTGGCAGATTTTGTGTTGGAATTCCCACCTCAAGTAGAGGAGGACCCTAGGGCCTTGCAAATTTATCCAGAGGTGCCAATGGAGGAAAATCAGAATAGTGCCCCTTGGTGGAGCTTATATGTTGATGGGGCATCTAATGGAGATGGAGCCGGTGCTGGATTTATGTTAGTGAGCCCAGAAGGATGTAGAGTGAAGAGGGCTGTTCACTTCACTTTTCATGCAACAAACAATGACGCTGAGTATGAGGCCTTGATCAACGGATTCAAGTTGGCATTAGAGCTGAAGGTGGAAAACCTTAACGCTTTTAGTGACTCCATGATTGTGGTATACCAGATAAATGGAGGGTATCAGGCACGAGGGCCTAGAACGGAGTTGTATTTGCGTTGTGCAGAGAGGTTAATCAAGCTATTTAATGAAGTCAGCCTAGAGCTCATCCCTCGAGGCCAGAATGAGACGGCGGACGAGCTTGCTAAGTTCGGTTCACGTCGTGAGACCACTCTGTTAGGGTCAACACCCTTGGAAATACAGAGGAGGCCTAGCGTGCCAGAGGAAGAGCTAATGGTTGTGGTAGAACAAGCTACATGGATGTCTCCACTCGTAGCCTATATCAAAGATGGCGTGTTACCAGATGACAAGAATGAAGCACGACGCATGCGATATATGGCTGCAAGGTATGCAATATATGATGGAGACTTATATAGGAGAGGCTTCAACGTGCCCCTACTCAAGTGTGTTGATGGAGACGAGTGCAACTATATACTAAGGGAAGTTCATGAAGGCATCTGTGGTAATCACTCGGGGGGTAGCTCATTGGCACAAAAGATACTTCGTCAAGGATACTATTGGCCGTCTCTCAAGAAAGATGCTTTCGAGTTTGCTAGAGCTTGTGACAAGTGCCAAAGGTATGCAAATTTTCATAACAGCCCAGTGGCACCTTTAACCTCACTCATGAGCCCTTGGCCCTTTGCCATGTGGGGGATAGATTTAATTGGAGAGCTGCCTAAGGCTAAAGGAAGTGTTAAGTATGCTGTGGTTGCGGTGGATTATTTCACTAAGTGGGCAGAGGCTGAGCCCTTAGCCACAATAACTGCAAAGAAGCTCATTGATTTTGTGTATCGGGCTATTGTTTGTCGATTTGGAATACCCTATAAGTTGATCTCAGATAATGGTAAACAATTTGACAGTAAGGAGATGAGAGAATTTTGTGACCGGTTGGGAATGCTGAAGAGTTTCAGTGCAGTGAGCCATCCACAGACAAATGGTCAGACTGAGGCAATCAACAAAATTTTGAAGCACACGTTGAAAGCAAAGCTTGAGGATGCTAAGGGAAATTGGCCAGAGGAACTTCCACAAGTTCTATGGTCTTATAACACCACTCCCCGAACCACAACGGGTGAGACCCCCTTCTCCTTGGTGTATGGATGTGAAGCTATGGTCCCAGTGGAAGTGGGAGCTGGATCTTTTAGGAGAGCTCATTATGACCCAGAGAATAGTGAAAAGAATCATCGTCTTTACTTGGACATGATTGAAGAAACAAGAGTTGATTCTCAAGCAAGGCTGCTAGCATACCACCAGAGAACCGCAAGGCATTATAATCGCAAGGTGAGAGCCCGACCTTTCCGGGTAGGGGACTTGGTTCTCCGTCGAGTAATGCCTAACACCAAGGTAGTTAATCATGGAGTGTTTGGTGCAAATTGGGAAGGCCCATATCAGATCAAATCAGTTCTATGGGAAGGAACTTATCATCTCAATGACATACGGGGAAAGCTCATACCAAGGGCCTGGAATGCTGAGCACTTGAGGAGATATTATCAGTAGTTTCTATCTATTTAAGACTTAGCATGCATTGATATTTATCCTAAGTCTCGGGGGGTAGTGTCATATAGGCACCTTCCCTTGGCATACAATGTAATAAGTCTAGGTCTGTTATTATTTAAGAAGATGGAAGTTTTATTATCTAAATAAAGTCGAAGTTTATTGTGCAGTAAGTAAATTTTACTTTCTTTTTAGAAGTACATTAGATTGGGCCTCGGCCCATCAATTTTGCAAAAAGAGCTCGTGCGAGGCGAGCCCTCTCTAGATTCGAGCTCAGGAAAGTTGGGAAAATAAAAAATGAACTAGAACTTTTGTGCGAAGTAAACCTGATGGAACTGGATTAAGTGAAGTTTGTGAAAATATGAAGACATTTGTGTGCGAAGCGAGGCCTCTTCACGTGGTACATTTGTGCGAGGCGAGGCCTCTGTATAAAAAGGGGCTCATAAGCTTGTGAAGTATGTATGCGAAGCGAGCCCATGTATGTTGAACAAATTCAGGAAATAATTGAGATGAACCTTGTGCGATGCGTAACTCTATGCGAGGCTTCTTTAAAAACAAGCCTCTACAGGTTGAAACATTTAAAGCATGCGACATGTGAACTCAATTATGTGCGAGGCGAACCTGGAATCATGGGAAGATGCAAAAAACATGAATGATAAATATAAATAGGGTGCGACCACAAAGTACTTGGAAGAAAAACAAGTCCAAATGTTAACTGGCCTTGGGCCATTAAATGTTTACAAAATGCGAGGCAAACGGGGTGCCCGCATCCCCAAAATAAAAGTTCAAGATTGAGGAGTCTCATCATTGTCCCTCTGTGCAGTTCGAGCCTCTTGTTCGAGCCGAGCCTCCTCTGCGAGCCGAGCCTCCTCTGCGAGCCGAGCCTCTTCTTCCATTTCAAAACGAAGCTTCGCAGCATAGCTCACAGTGGCGGCGCCTAGAGGACTCCAATCAAAGTCAGGGCACTTCACCATAAAGCCCTTCATAAAATTTTTGGAACCTAGGGCCTTTGCATCCCTAACTTCTGCGTCCCGGCTCGCCTCGAGTGCCGAGAGCTTGGCCTCGAATTCAATACCTTGGGCTGCCAGCTTAGCCTCGAACCCAGCAACTTGGGCCTTTAAAGATTCATTTTCAGAAGCAGCGACAGCTAGGGAAGTAGAATGCTCCTCTTTCATTTTTCCCACAAGTGCTTGGGACTCGCGCAAGTCTTTTTCAAGACTTGTGGTCGCATCAAGGACACTTTGCTTTGCTTCCTCAGCCAACTTCACATTTGCCCGTCTCGCTTCGTCCAGCTTGAATTTTAGAACTTTGTTATCCTTGTCAAGGCGAGCACTGGCTTGACCCATGGAGCGAAGCTCTTTGTTCCTGTTCATCTGCCTTATGAACACCTCGGCTGAGGCCTTGGTGAGAGCATCATTGTTGGCCTCGAACGAGCCGGCAGTCCACTCCCTCAAATCACCCTCAGAAATGTGTGGCCCAGCGAGTCGAACCAGGGTACTAGCCACGACATTCCCTTGGGGAACAGGAGGGAGTTCCTTGCGAGTCCGCTTGGATGGCTCAATTTCCGTGGGGACATCTTTAGATTGTTTTGTTCTTTTCTTAGGTGGAGAGGCCCCCCCAGTCTTCAGATATTCAGTAAGAGTGATAGTGGGTTGGGGCGGGACCCCTTTTGACTTTGGAACACGGCTCGAACCCTCAGCATGCGAGCCGGCTTGGCTGGCACTAGGGGCGGTTCGAACAGGAGTTTCCTGTTCAGCCAAGAAGGGAGGTGGAGAAATAGCCATTCCTGCGATAAAATGAGGACAAAAGAGTTAGTCAAAAGAATAAATAAAATAACAGGATGCGAGGATTTCAATAAACAACGGTGCGAGCCGACGGCTCGCACCAAGTATGGAACTTACTTTTTCTTTTTCTTTTGGACACCTTATTGGGGGTTAATCGAGTTCCCTCTTTCAGAAAACCGTACTCGATAAGGTTGGCCGTCGTGATTAATTTTTTAATATTTCGATCAGCAACAGGAGTGTTCAGAAGATTGTCGGCGTTAATTTTGTCTTGGCCGGTTAGTTTCGTTCTAACAGGGGGCTCTGTTAGAAAGGTAAAGCAGTTGTTAGAATACAATAACGGTGCGAGCCTTGCAGGAACGGTGCGAGCCTAAAATCAATTTTTACTTACCAGGGTCGTAATAGAAGTGAGTTTGAACTCTAGGGACTTCATGAATGTAGAAGAAAGGATTTTTCCAGCGACCAGAATTGCTGGGCCCTCCATGAATTAACTTCTTTTTATTGTAGCATGCCCACACAGAAAAATAAAAGTACCCAAAATCGGACGAGTGCTTGAGGGTCAGGAAATATCCAAGTTGACGAGCCGTGAGAGTAGGGTACCCTTGTTTTTTGTAAATTATATACAGTGCTATGGCAGATCTGTAACCATTGGGATTGATTTGCAGCGGTGCGAGCCCATAGTACTCCAAAACCTCTTGAATAAAAGGATGGAGGGGTGCACTTATTCCTAACTTCAACAGAAAAGTAGAAAGAACCATACGGGGCGCTCGACCTCCGTTTTCTTCATGATCGAATCGGTAACACCTCATGTGCGGTGCGGGGAGAATTATACGGCCCGCTGGCCTAAACTGATTCACTAGGTCACAAAGATTGTCCTCGGTTAATGAAGTGGACATGTCTCGACAGGCTAGAATTTTTCCCTCCTCTTGATTAGGGGTCGAGCTCTCGTCGCCATCTGGAATTACGCGTTTTTTAAGAAATACCACCCCTTCAAGCTCGGGCTGTTTGATGGGATCATATGGAATTGGGGACGGTTCGGGCACATAAGCATAGTTACAAAAATCTGTTTCTTTTGATACATCTGCTACCTCCTCGCTAGTAGGGCTATCATATGACCAAGTCGAACTAATGTCATCATCCTCATTCTGTTCGAACCCTTCTTGAGGAGTAACGGTGCGGGCCACCTTTTTTCCCTTACGTTTTTCGTAAAAGGCGCTTCCCAAAGAGCTATTTGTGGACTCTGAATCAGATATATTTACTGGATTGTTTGCTGAGCACGATGCGAAGCGAAGCTTGTTCTCTCTTTCCTGTAAAAGCTGTGCGACGCGAGCATCTGCTTCCTCTTGACTAAAAGGTAGTACAGGACGATTGAATAGGGCATCAAGACCAAGCAAACTGGAAATACTTGGCCCTATTTTCTTGTCCCTCCACGAGTATAAGTCCTTCTCTCTAGTGTAATTTTCTGGGGCAGAATTTGGGTCGAGTTGAAGTCCAAGCGAACTAGACCCACTGGCTCGCATCGCATTTTCAATCTTAGCTATGTTGGCCGCCCCTTCAGGTGTGATGGCCGAATTTGGGGAAATAGGCTGGCTTAAGCGACCTGAGATGGAGGTCAATTCCCGTTGGAATTCCTTTGAGCCTCTAAGTTCAGGGGGGTACTGGTTCAAAGGGGAAGGAGTGGCTGAAGAATGAAACGAGCCCGGTGTGTCGCCGGGTGAGCCCATGGAGATGGATGGGGTCGCACTCGACATCTGAAAAAAGATGGTGAAGGTTAGTGTGTGCCCCTAAGAGAAAAAAAGAAGTAAAAATTCCTAAGTGTCCTCACATCGCGTTAAAGAATCATACTACTGTGTTCGATACGAACACAGATTGTATTAATAAACTCAGGTTCGGCTCGAACCGTGAGTTGGGCTCTCCTCAATAAGAGGGCCCGGTTCGCAAAAATTACCTCGAACAAACAGTGTAATATAAACAGCAAAACATATGAATCAAAGGATGTTTAGAGAAATAAAACTTACTTTGTGAAGAACTGGATGATGAACTCGAAGAACTACTGGAAACTTGCCGGGAAGTGATGATAATTCTCGCCGTGTTTGATCCTTGAGCAAAATTGACAGAGTTTTGTTACTGTTTTTGATGGAATGAAAATATGGTAAGAAGTTTTGAGGTATTTATAGTGGTGAGGAGAGAGAATGTGGGGGGCACGTGTCACCATGTGAATAGATGACACATATTCCCACGAACAGCTGTAAGCCATTATGAATAGTCACACACCTGATTATGATGTGCGAGCCGGGCAGAGGGCTCGAACCGTGATGATTAATGAAAATTCCTTGTTCTATTAAGGAATTTTGGGGGGTAGTTGTTATACAAGATTTTCGATAATGGGCCCTAAGCAGGTCCATAAGTGATTTGGGCTTGAAAGGAAGTTATGTTGGTATAATTCAGGCTTCGGCTCGCACCAAGTGTTTTGGATGAACTGGAATGACCAAGTATAACGGGCTCGAACGAGCGTTTTGGGCTCGAACGAGCGTTTATCATTTTGGGCTCGAACGAGCGTTTATCATTTTGGGCTTGCACGAGTTCCTATTTATGATGATTAGGTACTGATTAGCCTATGGTACTTGGGAAATAAAATGGGTTGATTTGTTAGGTTAGGGTCAAGTATTATAAGCCCTAACCATGTTGAGTTTGGGTTTTCACCATTATGAAGTAATGGGCTCGTGCTACTTATCAGAAGTAAGAATATTTGAACATAGGTGAGCTCGCACCACTTGAACTATGAAAGGGTAATTTTCATATGTTTTGTGCGATGCGAGCCTGGCCAGCTCGCATCGTGGGTGAAGCCCAACATATGGAAATTCCCAGTTATGGGATGTTTCTTGGTTGACACGGGACAGACCTACAATCATGGGAAGAAATGCGGAGATGCCGCGAGATTGTAGGAAAACGTGTGAAGACCGGATTATTTATGGGAACTTGAGGAGGATTGATGATCCTTGGACTATTTATGGGAACTTGAAGAGGATTGATGATCCTTGGAACAATTTATGGGAACATGAGGTGGATTGATAATCCTTGAGCTATTTATGGGAACACAAATCTTGACTATTGAATGGGCTTGGACTGAATGGGCTTATTCAATAACTTGTTTTCCAAGAACTACGTGAGGCTTGATCCCTATATAAAGGGGTACGTAGGCACCTTGTATGATACACAATTGACACTCGGCAAAGAGCAAGAGAAAGAACCCATTCTCTAATCAATTTTCTGAGGAGTCATCATACAAGTCCAGCCACAACTTTCCATAAACCTCCAACACACTGTTGTACGAAATTCTCCTAACAACAATGAGTAAAAAGAGTACTTACGACATCGTCAAGTAAGATTAGATTGAGCCCTTTAAAGTCACCCGTAGCGTTGTTGATCCCATGCCACATCCTGGTCACTCGTATTTTGATTCGCCAGTTTGTCTTATCACATGTCAAGGAAGCAATTGATCCCATGCCACATCCTGGTCAAGCGTATTTTGATTCGCCAGTTTGTCTTCACACATGTCAAGCAAGCAATACGATTAAAGCCAGCTCCTTGCATTTTCAGCTGTATATGTGTAGAAATGATTGATGTGTAATTGGGGATTGGTAGTTATCTACCAAATACACACGGACCTATTTATAGGCATAAGATTATATAACCATTACTTAATTTTGGCTCAAATCAATCAATCCCCAATTATGATTATTACATTAATACACATAAAACATTTATATTAATTATCATTAAAACATATCTTGCATTTTAATTTTTTGATAAATATAAATCAATCTCAAATCAATTATCATTAAAAAAATATATTGTAGGATCTTAATTTTTTTTTAATAAGTATAAATCAATTTAAAATCAATTATAATTAAAAAATATGTTGTAAGATATGATTTAATTGTTGATAATTATAAATCATTCTCAAATCAATTATCATTCAAAAATATCTTACATGATCTTTCTTAATTTTTGATAGGTATAAATCAATTTAAAATTAATTTTAATTCAAAAATATGTTGTAAGATATGTTTTAATTGTTGATAACTATAAATAAATCTCAAATCAATTAATGGTTCAAAAATATCTTACAGGATTTTTTTTATAAATAAATCTAAAATTAATTATAATTGAAAAATATCTTGTAAGATCTGCTTTAATTGTTGATAACTATAAATCAATCTAAAATCAATTATCATTTAAAAAAACTATCTTGTAGGATCTATTTTAATTTTTGATAACTGTCAATCAATCTCAAATAATTGACGCTTATTTTCAAAAATTAGTAACATATACATTAATTTGAATTTTATTATTATTATTTGAGAAATTACCAAAAATACTAAATTTTCTAAGTTTTTTTTGTGGCTCTACTAATTTTTAAATTTTTTTTGCGAAAATACGGTTTTCAATTAGAAGCAACCAAATGCAACTTTTTTTTACGACTTACAATGCAAAAAAAATTTGAAAAATCGTAATTTTGCAAAAAAATTATAAAAAACCTATTTTTGCAAAAAAAAAATTAAAAAAATTCGTATTTATGAAAAAACCTCTGAATAGTATTACATTAATTTAATTTAAATTTTATTCATATTAACTATGATTAAAGATTACCATACTTGATTGTGGTTAAGATTTTAACTACAACGGTTAAGATTTTAGTTAAAAACATAAAAATGGAAATATTGTTGTGAATTTTGATTGGTTGAATTTTAAAAACTCGCATGTGATTGGTTGAAAATTATGAAAAATTCTCTGATTGGCTAACTATATGGTAATTCTCTGATTAACTAACTACATTGTAATTATAAAAAAAACATATTGTTTCAAAAAAAACCATATTTATAAAAAAAAGCTCTTATAATTCATATTACCATTTTATTATTAATATTTATATTGATTAGAATAAATAAAGAAGAGTTAATTTTCTTAGGAAAAAAAGAGTTAATTTGACTTAGAAAGTATTTAATAGAATATTAAATTGAAAAGGAAACAAATCATTATTTGAAGTGCATTTAAACTTTTCCTTTTTAAGATAGTGATTAATATTGGTACGATAGTTAGTCACCTATAGTTAATTCTAAAAAAAGGATATGTGCTACATCAATTATGATTGGTTGAAAAATAAAATCCTTGTTTCTCTGATCTACGTGCCTCCATGATGTTGGGTTGGGTTAGACTGGATTTTGAACGTAAAGATGATGTTTGGGTTAGACTGGTTTATAAATAATACACGTAGATCTATTTATAGGTATAAATACATATATTTTGGAAGATCTTAAATAATCAATTATCATTAAAAAAGATCTTGCATTTTAATTTTTTGATAACTATAAATCAGTCTCAAATCAATTATCATTCAGAAATATCTTACCAGATATTTTTTATTTTCTGATAAACATAAATCAATCTAAAATTAATTATCATTGAGAAATATCTTACCAGATCTTTTTTATTTTTTTTGATAAACACAAATCAATCTAAAATCAATTATCATTGAGAAATATCTTACCAGATCTTTTTTATTTTTTTTGATAAACATAAATCAATCTAAAATCATGTATAATTGAAAAAGATTTTGTAAGATATGCAGGATATTGTAAAATTAAATAGTTGTCATTTTTTGGATGCAAATACAATTCAATTATATTTTTAATAAATCTAATAAATTAAACGATTTGATTAGTAACACATATATTAATTTGAATTTTATTCATATTAGAGCATTTACCAAAAATACTATCTTTCAAAAATATTTACGAAAATTTGGTTTAAAACGAAAAGATATAATCACACTTCTTATTATTTAAATATAATCCTACCTTTAATCAAATACACATTTTAATATAAGTATTATATTCAAAATTATCGTTTATGAATATGAAACCCTCAATATTTTAATAATATTTTGATATTATCCTTTTATGTTTGTTAGATGTAAAATAATATAATTATAATTTGGATTAATTAAATTGTTATGTTCCTTCAGAAAAAAAAAGTGTTTAAATTTATTCATGTACAGAGTTCTCCTAAGTCTGTTATAACGCAGGGTCCACGTGTATCATTGCAATCGATATGAATTGTTATGTTAATATTTGGTTTAATAATTATTATGTAACTGGAACTATACATAAATTCAAGAAAAAAGATATTTAAGAATTTTTACATAGAAAAATTTTAAATTATCAAAATACACTTTTTAGTATTTAAATATAATTCTATTATTAATCAGATACAATTTTTAATATTAGATCTACCAATTCTCATTGATCTATTTAAGATCTAACTATAATTATTAATTTGGTCGTAATCGTACACGGACGATCGATTTTAATTTTTTCTTAAATTGGTTGTAATATTTTGATAGAATATATTTTATATATATTTTAGAGGATTTTATTCCCACATTTATGGTGTTTTTGCGAATAATCGTGTCGATTTAATAAGTTTTATTGGAGTTTATTGCAGGAAATAAATAATTGCCAAGTTGAAAGAAATCGAGCATGATTCAGTGATTTATGTGATTTTTAGTTCGAGAATTTGATTTGGTGAATTTACGAGAAGAAATGAATAAGTTATGGTTGCGAAGCTCTCACGGTTTTGGCCATATCTGGAGTTCTACAAGTCGTATTCTGACGATTCAACAGCTCACGCGAAGCCACGGAGATTTTCTACATTGCTGGGCAGGGAACCTGAGGCGCAAGAGCGCCATTTCACGCGCAGGAGCGCTAGGAACGCGCAGGAGCGCTAGCAGAAGGCGCTAGAGCGCTAGGAAGAGGCGCAAGAGCGCAAGAAAAGAGCGCTGCAGCGCAAGGAAGCTCCTGGAAATTGATTTTTCGGATATTTCCTATTTGTATTATAATTAGTAAAATATTAGTTGGGCCTAATTTATTTGGGTCAACTAATTACTTCTTCTAGGACTATAAAAAGACAACTAGATTATTATATTGGGGATCGAAAAAACATATTATAGAATAGAATTAGAGATAGCCGTATTCTTGAGAGAGAAGGGAGAGAAACAACTTGAGAGGGAGATTGGGAGAAGGAGTGAAGGGATTCATCCGGATTTCGAAGGAACTTGTAAAGTTGTATTCTTTGTGCTTAAACTCTTATGCTCATGATTTGTGTTCTTAATTTATATTTTGTTTATCTTATCATGAGTAGCTAATCCCTATACAAGGGTTGGGTAGTATTCGTTGGCTTATTATGCTTGTTTGATAATATTGTGATTTTCTTGTGATTGCTAATTTGTCATTGAGGGCTTAACACAATTAGAGGAGTCGCGAACCTTTGATTGTATCTATAGGAATTATAACGAATCGGGAGATGAGTTATTATTCTAGTACATGACATGATAGACACAATTTAAGTATTAGATCGGGAGATTGATATGAGAATTGTGAAACTAATAATCCTTGGTTATTGTAATAGTCTATGATTGTGCTTTGTATGACCATGGGAGTGGCATTCAAGGAATAATTGCAGGCACTATAATCTACCTTGGGAGAGGATTTTATAAATATAAGAAGGATTGTTTTTAGCAAACAAGAGACACATATTAGACATTCATGATAGCCAATTGAAGAACCCTGATTCTTAGATTGTTTTCTCTCACATATATTATATAGGTTTTAATTGTATACTAGTTAATTAGTAGATAATCACACACCACCAAATTATTCTCCACACTTCTGAATTGTAAGAGACAAAAGACTTGGAATTGGTATTGATATTAGTCCTTCCCTGCGAACGAACAACAAAAATACTACCAACAAATTGGCGCCGCTGCCGGGGAAGGCAGCAATATCGATTTTGAGATAATTGTTTCTTGTAGTTTGGATTTTATCTCTGTACATAGTTTTTGTTTCCTTCTTCTATATTTTTTTTCGTGTCTACAGGTTTCTTTGAAGTAGACTCTAGAAAATTTTTAGTTGAAGAGACATGGATAACAATTTCGGCTGGAATAACGCTCAAGAAATCTTTTGCAGTCAAGAACGATATCAAGATTTTAATTCTTATCAGAATTTCAATGCATATCAGGTGAACTCGTTCGATTGCTATGACTCATATTATGCCCCATGTCCTAGCAGTGATTTTTCATATTCTTTTGAAAATCAATACCATGATTCTTACGTATGCAATGGTGTTGATAAGCGTTTAAATCATTCTAATACTTCTTTACTTTCTTTGGGATTTTTTAAACACTTTGATGACCCATCTTTTGAGATTGCTAATAAGAGTGATATGTCATGTGAAGTAGAATCAATAGGTTGGTATGAGGAGAATGCTAAAAGAAATAATTTTATTATGGAAGTTCAACTTGTGATGCATAACGGTTGTCTTCAAGTTCCTCCTTGTGTCAATTTTCCAACGATACATGACTCTTATTTAGCAGTTGATGAAAATTTTGTGTTTGATGAGCCTGTTTGTTTAGTTGACGATTGTCCCATGTGTGAGAATGATAATTTGGATGCAATTGAAATTCTACCAAATTTAGAAAATATTGTTGAGCTTAATGAATTGGTAGACGAGATAAAAATTGATGAGTGTCCAATTATAAATGAGAAGGAGTTTAAGATTGATGAAATTGAAAATCTTGCTTTGAGATATAAGGATCCAATTTGGGAGGAGTTTATGAGCCGTGGTTATGATGATTATTCTGACAACTTTTCTAGCTACTTTGATTTTTCCAAGTCTCTTGAACAAGTGAGTATCATAAAAAGTTTCTTAAATTTTTATGGATCAAAGGTATATATGCACATCATGATTTTAATACTCATTCGTAGGTATGTGCATTTGTTTGCTTTTTCACCTCATTAATAATGCTACTTGAATGTACAAGTCGAGCTAACGACATTAAACAAGCGCTTCGTGGAAGGCAACCCATGTATTGTGAGTATTTCTTTATTGTTTTTCTATAGTGTGTGTCAATGAGGACATTGACCCATTTAAGTGTGGGGATGTGTCTCATGTGTTGTAAGTCTAATTCTAGCCTTGTGAAGTTTACGTGTTTTAATGCACCCATGCATGCTGTTAGAAATCTTGTGTTTATGGATACTTTTGATTGAGAAGTGATATGTGATGTCTTGTGCACACACTTACACTAGCGAGTTGAAGCTGGTAGACTTATTGAATGTGGTAAGGGATTAGAATGACATGAATATGTGCAAGATAATTTGGTTTAGATGCTTTAAGTACAAGTAGGTATGTTAGAGAGACTTCTATTTGGGATTGATTGTGCTTTTACACACCAAGCGAGTTTTGAGCCTATATGCATATCTTTTGCATTATTTTTCGTTTGCTTGAGTGTCCACTTGTTATTTGCATTGCTAGCACGTGTTTGAGGTCTTTCTTGAGATGCATGACATTAATTGATGACAACATGATAAGGGCAATAGTTTAACCTTATATTTCCCATATTACCAAACCATTTATACATGATCCATTAGTTAACCCGTTGGGCCTAATCTTATTTTTTCGGTGACACACCACGTACTTGCCATTATCCTTTTTATTGTATTGGCCTTAAATTAAAATTTGAACCCAATTGTCAAAGGCTAGTATTGTTCTTAAGGGAGTAATAAGGTGTGCATGAAGGGGGGTTATTGATGATCATAACTTTGGGGGGAATATTGAGTTGGGTTGTGTGCTTGTTAGTCGAAATTTGTTAAATATCAAGGGATCATTGTTCGTGCTTGTTATTAGCTCTCTCGAAAAAGAAAAAAAAAGAAAAAGAAAAAAAAAAGAAGAAAAATAAAATAAAATAATAATAATAAATTTGAGAGCATTCTTATATTTTATGATCCTACTTTGATTCGACTAGTCAAGTTGTTATAAATAAAAGTTCAAGTGTGGGGATGAAAGTATGGGAGTTGTTAATTTTATTGTTGAGTACTAGCTTTCGACTTAACCCTCTTTGGCTTTACTTGACATACCTTGTCCCTAGCCCACGTTACAACCCGAATAAAGACCTTTTGATTGTCATTGATTGTGTATGTTGCGTTGAGGGTTAGATTGATACCACGTGTAAAGCATGCTTATGATATTGTTGGAGTTGAGTGATACACTTACCACCTTGTTTGAAGAGAATATCTTTTGTGAGTGAACGGTGAGTTGTTGCTTTTGCATAGGAGATCCCAGATTTTGTCTCAAAGATGTGCTCTTGTGTGCTTAGCATGTTTACCAATGATTTTTGCATTTGACATGAAATTCTATGATGTTATACATGTGATTTGAGTGTGCTATGTGGATACTTGCACTTTAGACACCAAGGCATTGCATATTCACTTCGATTCTTGAGTTGATATGACACTAGAGGACTTTGTGTGTGTGGTGTTGTGTTGATATGTGACCTTTTGCATGAGCTAGATGGATTTTGTGGGTATATTCGCTATAAGCCCTCACGAGACCTTACTCGTCCACTAGGGCTACCTAGGGGTTTAAAGGACTTGTTGCATGTGTTAAATGCAACCGTGATCACCTACGGAAGTGGTACTAATTAGTTAGTGTAGTTATTATTTTAGTTTGCACGAGGACGCGCAAAGTGCTAAGTGTGGGGATATTTGATAGAATATATTTTATATATATTTTAGAGGATTTTATTCCCACATTTATGGTGTTTTTGCGAATAATCGTGTCGATTTAATAAGTTTTATTGGAGTTTATTGCAGGAAATAAATAATTGCCAAGTTGAAAGAAATCGAGCATGATTCAGTGATTTATGTGATTTTTAGTTCGAGAATTTGATTTGGTGAATTTACGAGAAGAAATGAATAAGTTATGGTTGCGAAGCTCTCACGGTTTTGGCCATATCTGGAGTTCTACAAGTCGTATTCTGACGATTCAACAGCTCACGCGAAGCCACGGAGATTTTCTACATTGCTGGGCAGGGAACCTGAGGCGTAAGAGCGCCATTTCACGTGCAGGAGCGCTAGGAACGCGCAGGAGCGCTAGCAGAAGGCGCTAGAGCGCTAGGAAGAGGCGCAAGAGCGCAAGAAAAGAGCGCTGCAGCGCAAGGAAGCTCCTGGAAATTGATTTTTCGGATATTTCCTATTTGTATTATAATTAGTAAAATATTAGTTGGGCCTAATTTATTTGGGTCAACTAATTACTTCTTCTAGGACTATAAAAAGACAACTAGGTTATTATATTGGGGATCGAAAAAACATATTATAGAATAGAATTAGAGATAGCCGTATTCTTGAGAGAGAAGGGAGAGAAACAACTTGAGAGGGAGATTGGGAGAAGGAGTGAAGGGATTCATCCGGATTTCGAAGGAACTTGTAAAGTTGTATTCTTTGTGCTTAAACTCTTATGCTCATGATTTGTGTTCTTAATTTATATTTTGTTTATCTTATCATGAGTAGCTAATCCCTATACAAGGGTTGGGTAGTATTCGTTGGCTTATTATGCTTGTTTGATAATATTGTGATTTTCTTGTGATTGCTAATTTGTCATTGAGGGCTTAACACAATTAGAGGAGTCGCGAACCTTTGATTGTATCTATAGGAATTATAACGAATCGGGAGATGAGTTATTATTCTAGTACATGACATGATAGACACAATTTAAGTATTAGATCGGGAGATTGATATGAGAATTGTGAAACTAATAATCCTTGGTTATTGTAATAGTCTATGATTGTGCTTTGTATGACCATGGGAGTGGCATTCAAGGAATAATTGTAGGCACTATAATCTACCTTGGGAGAGGATTTTATAAATATAAGAAGGATTGTTTTTAGCAAACAAGAGACACATATTAGACATTCATGATAGCCAATTGAAGAACCCTGATTCTTAGATTGTTTTCTCTCACATATATTATATAGGTTTTAATTGTATACTAGTTAATTAGTAGATAATCACACACCACCAAATTATTCTCCACACTTCTGAATTGTAAGAGACAAAAGACTTGGAATTGGTATTGATATTAGTCCTTCCCTGCGAACGAACAACAAAAATACTACCAACATATTTTATTGAAATAAAAATAGAATTTATAAATTTAAAAGAATTAGGGAAAAAAATTAAATTGGTGCTACAATAATAAAAATATATTTATTAAAATTTAGATAATAACTTTACTGTTTGGGCTCTATCTTGAGTTTTAGACAACAGATTTTAACGATTTTACAGCCCACGCGAAGCTTACAAAATTATCTTTAATTTAATGATGGTTTAATAATTATTATCTAACTGGAACTATCCATAAACTAAAGAGACAAGATAATTACGAATTTTTACATAAAGATTTCTATTCAATATAGAAAACCTATTTATAATTGGTTTAAATTATCAAAATACATCTTTTAGTATTCAACTACTATCCTATTAATAATCAAATACTGATATGGACAGAAAAGTAATTATAGAAATATAATTGACGGTCCAATGAAAAGTCTCGATATTTAATGCCCAAATCCCTGATTATTTATTAATTTCGTAATTAATAAATAAGGAAAATATACAGCTCATGAAAAGAGCCCAAATTATGGAAAATTGGTCAAAGAAGGATCCAGAATCCCTATTAAAGGCAATTAATGAGTCATAGTCTTTATCAACAAGGAAACGAACTCTCCAGCAAGAAAAACGATGTTTATCCGTTATCAATAAGAAGACTTATTCGCTAAGTCTCCTAAACATACCATAAATACTAGGCTCCAAACGCCTATACAAGGTCCCTGATCCTACAATCAGAACTACGTCTTGGCTTGATTCTCAACAACGAATTGAGATACGTAGGCATCTTGTGAGGACCAATTTAGTCCGGAAACACGAGTGCATCCATTAAAGTTCGAAGCTCATTAAATTCACAAAGCACGTTTTTTAATCCACAACATTTGGCGCCGTCTGTGGGAAGACAACATCAACCATGGCAAACACACGAAGAACAGCTCGGGATACTCAAACTCCTGAGGATCGCTCTATCACCTCTGAGGCTGATACTCACGGAAATCAACCACCGCCGACTACTGGCACTCAAGGGGCGAATATCCCCACCAACACTCAAGGACCGAAAATCCCAATTTCGGTTGAAGGGACGAATCCCCTGCAGATGGTCATTCATGGATCTAATCCACAAGAGACCGTTCACCAGCAACCAATCTCGACTTCTCCACTCATCATGAATGCACCGAGAAGCCTTCAACTCCATACCACGGATCTCACCCAATACACGACTCAAACTCTCGGTATGCCTCCTCGACCCCCGATGGGCAGTAGCGGTGCCAACCCCATCTATCATGAAGCCTATATGCCCCCATATATTCAAGGTCTGGGACCCCAAAATCAGCAAACTCGGTAGACCCCTCTTATACAAGACTACTCGGGTCCTTACACCGAGGATGAGAATTACTCAACTGGAGATGAGAGGGACGTTGCCCCAAGAAGGAGGCGTTCTTCCCAAACTAATCGGGAACAACCTCAAACCACCAAGGAAAAAATAGCGGCCCATGAAGCCGAGACTGCAAGGCTCAAGAAGCTACTGGCCGAAGAAGAAGCTGCAAGGACACAAAACCAAGGAACGGGAGGAGTCCCGATAATCAACTTGGATCCAGCACCTAGAAGAAGCAAGAGGGCTGAGCCCCCAAAGGGTGATCCTACTGATTATTACCCCTAGGAGATCCCGATGATCCAACACCCCCTTCACTCAAGACATCATGAAAGCCAACATCTCCAGGAAATTTAAGATGCCAACGATTAAGGCTTATGATGGAACGGGAGATCCCGCAAATCATGTGAGAACCTTCTCCAACGCACTGCTGTTGCAGCCAACCAATGATACGGTCAAGTGTAGGGCGTTTCCATAAACCTTGGCGGGCATGGCACAACGTTGGTACAGCCGATTGCCTCCCAATTCTATTGGATCCTTCAAAGAATTGAGCAAGGCGTTCATCAACCAATTCATCAGTGGAAGAGTACATGAGAAAAGTTATGCGTCCCTCATGGGAAATAAGCAAGGAAAGGCTGAAGCCTTGAGGGATTACATTAACCGATTCACTCGTGAGGCTCTGAAAGTCCCGGACTTAGAGGACAAAGTGGCTATGATAGCCCTGCAGCAAGGAACTACCGATGATCACTTCAGAAGGTCATTGGCAAAACATCCACCTGAGAGCATGTTGAAGCTCCAAGACAGAGCCGACAAGTACATCAAAGCAGAAGAGAGTATGAGGAAGTATGAACCCACTACTGAGGATAGTGGAAACTCAAAGAAAAGGAAGGAAACCCGAGAATATGATATTAAGGAAAAATTTCCTAGAACGTCAAAGGGCTCTGACTCCCCACCAAAGAGGAGTAATTTTGGCCCAAAGTTTACAGAATATGCAAGGTTGAATACTCCCAGGAGTCAAATTCTGATGGAGATTGCAAAGGATGGGGATATCAAGTGGCCAAAGCCAATGAGGGCTGGCCTATCTAAACGGAACCAAGACCGATATTGCCGATTTCACAAAGAAGTTGGTCATGACACCGACGATTGTAGGCAGCTGAAAGATGAAATTGAGTTTCTAATACGGAGAGGAAAACTCGGCAAATTCACCAAGGATGGAAGTCAAGGGAGCCATGGAGGCAATTATGAAAGGAAGGATTATGATAGAAGGGACAACGACGAAGATCGTAACCCTAAGCCCCGAGGGCCAGTCATTACTATGATATTCGGAGGGCCTACCGCTGCCGGTCCCTCCCGAAACTCAAGAAAAGCTTATGCCCGAGAGGTAATGACTGTGGTTGGAGAGGCATCGAAGCATGCCAGAACAGAAGTATCATTAGGCTTCAATGATTCCGACTTAGAAGGGGTGAAGTTCCCCCATGATGATCCTCTTGTTATCATACTAGTGATAGGAAATTCCGAAACAAAGAGAGTCCTAGTTGACAACGGGGCTTCAGTGGACATCTTATTCCACGATGCTTTTATCAAGATGGGTTACACTGATTCTCAGTTAACACCCTCGAATATGCCCATATATGGGTTCAACGGAGTGGAGTCGAAGGTGGAAGGCACCATCCAACTCCCAATGACCATGGGACAAAGAATGAATACATCTACCCAGATGCTGAACTTTGTAGTCATAAAGGCAAATTCAACCTACAACGCGATCCTTGGGAGGACTGGTCTTCATGCGTTTAAGGCTGTTGCCTCATCTTATCATCTGAAAATCAAGTTTCCAACGAGGAATGGGATAGGAGAAGAACGGGGAGACCAAAAGATGGCTAGAAGTTGTTATGTAGCCGCGTTAAGGCCTGATGGAATCGGGGGGCAGGTTCTCCCCATTGAAGATATGAATACAAGTGACAATGAAGACAGAAGAGGGAAACCAGCTGAGGACTTGATCCCAATTCCCTTAGTCCCAGGTGAACCAGAGAAGGTGACTTATATAGGGGCACTACTGCCCGAGCCGTTGAAAAGCAAACTCATATCCTTTCTTCAAGAGAACAATGACGTTTTTGCTTGGACAGCGGCTGACATGCCAGGGATTGATCCCCAATTGATAACTCACAAATTGAACGTGGATCCTCAAAGAAAGACGGTGAAACAAAAAAAGAGAAGTTTTGCTCCAGAGAGGCTTGAAGCCATAAAACAAGAAGTTGAAAAGCTTTTGGAAGCCGGTTTCATTGAAGAAATCCAATTCCCGGAATGGTTGGCTAACCCTGTGATGGTCAAAAAAGCCAATGGAAAATGGAGAATGTGTGTGGACTTCACTGATTTAAATGATGCATGTCCTAAGGATTGTTTTCCCTTACCAAGGATTGATGCTCTAATAGATGCAACAGCTGGGCACGAGATGCTAAGCTTCATGGATGGTTTCAGTGGATACAATCAGATCAAGATGCACAAAGATGACATCTCCAAGGTATCATTCATCACTGACTTTGGTGTTTTTTGTTATTTAGTTATGGCCTTTGGGCTCAAAAATGCAGGGGCAACTTACCAAAGGTTGGTGAACAAAATTTTTGAACACCTAATTGGAAAAACCATGGAGGTCTACGTAGATGACATGCTAGTCAAGAGCCTTGATAAGGCCGATCACATTGAGCACCTTCGAGAGGCATTTGAAGTGCTAAGGCACCACAAGATGATGTTGAATACAGCTAAATGTGCCTTTGGTGTAGGCTCGGGAAAGTTTTTAGGCCTAATGGTTTCCAAGAGAGGAATCGAGGCCAATCCCGAAAAAATCAAAGCAATCTAAGACATGGAACCACCACGGACTATTAAGGAAGTCCAGAAGCTAACAGGAAGAGTGGCAGCATTGGAAAGATTCATCTCCAAATCAGGAGAAAAATGCTTACCTTTCTTCAAAGCACTCAAGAAGGTAAAAGACTTTGAATGGACGACTGAAAGCCAAGAGGCCTTTGAGGCCCTGAAGAAATACATGGCTGGGCCACCACTCTTGGCCAAACCAAAACCAGGAGAGGTTCTTTACCTATACTTGGCAGTATCCAACACTGCCCTTGGAGCTGTTTTGGTAAAAGAAGAATCGAAGGTTCAGAAACCCATCTACTACGTGAGCAAGATCCTACATGGGGCAGAAATAAACTACTCAACAGTTGAGAAGTTTGCCTTAGCCTTGATAATGGCCTCAAGAAAGCTACGCCCATACTTCCAGGCTCACAAGATAGAGGTCTTGACTGATCAACCTCTAAGAAACATCTTGCACAACCCTCAAGTTAGCGGAAGATTGATCAAATGGGCCATTGAACTAGGGGAATTTGACATCAAATACAAGCCTCGAACGACCATAAAATCACAGGCACTTGCTGACTTCATGGTTGAATGCACCATTGACAACCAAGAAGTTGGGGGGCAGGAAGTAGCAATGGAAGACAAAGAAGCAGATGAAATAGTCTCCAAAGAATGTTGGGTGCTCTATTTTGATGGAGCATCAAAAACAAAATCAAGCGGAGCCGGTTTAGTGCTACAAAGTCCTGATGGATTCCTCATAGAGTACGCACTAAAAATGGACTTCCCAACGACAAACAACGAAGCTGAATATGAAGCTCTGATAGCTGGCTTAGGACTGGCTGGAGCCTTGAGAGTCAAAACTCTAAAAGTATGTGGAGACTCGAGGCTAGTGGTTTCCCAAGTAAATGGGGAGTTTGAAGCCAGAGATGAAATCATGGCCAAGTACTTAAAGCTCGTCAAAGCAATCATGACTCAATTTGAAGAATGCTATGTAGAGCACATTCCAAGGGAAGAAAACATGAAGGCCGATGCCTTGTCTAAGTTTGCTTCTTCAGAAATTGAAAATTATGCAGGGAGTGTATACTTCCAAGTCTTGAAGACCCCAAGCATCAACGGAAAGTTGGTAGCACCCATTGATGTTGCTAGTTGTTGGATGGATCCCATCAAAGCTCATCTCAAAACTGGGTGGCTACCCAACGACACTTCAGAAGCAAGAAAGCTATATGTGAGAGCACTAAGGTATATCCTGATTGAGGGAATTTTATACAAGAAGTCTTTCATCATTCCATATCTGAAATGCTTGAGACCTCAAGAGGCAGAATTGGCCCTAAAGGAAGTACATGAAGGAATTTGTGGGCAACACTTGGGGGGCAGAGCCCTTGTTCATAAAATCACCCGTCTAGGCTTCTATTGGCCCAACATATTAGCTGATGCTAAAAGCTATGTGAAGAAATGTGAACGATAACAGAAGCACGCACCAGTGGTTAGGCAACCACCAGAGATGTTGACATCCATAAACTCGCCAATCCCATTTGCAATGTGGGGAATGGATATACCGGGTCATTTCCAATGGCAAGTGCGCAAAGAAAATTCTTGATAGTAGCAATCGAGTACTTCACCAAGTGGATTGAGGCTAAACCCTTAGCCAAGATAACCACCAAACAAGTGATGCACTTCTTCTGGGAAAGTGTAATATGTAGATATGACATCCCCCGAATCCTGGTTACGGACAATGGAACTCAATTCAACAATGATGAGTTCAAGAAGTATTGTGAAGATAATGATATCCAACTACGCTTCACTTCTGTTGCCCATCCTCAAGCAAATGGGCAAGCTGAAGTTGCGAATCGAATTATCCTAGATGGACTAAAGAAAAGAGTTGAACGCTCCAGAAACACTTGGGTAGACGAATTGTTCCCCATACTTTGGGCATATCGTACTACTTGTAAAGTCACCACTGGAGTAACCCCATTCCTATTGGCATATGGGGCAGAGGCAGTGGTTCTAGTAGAGATTACTCACACGTCTCCAAGAATTGAGGCCTATGAGCCAGAAACAAATGAAGAAGGCTTGAGGCTAGCCTTAGATCTAATTGACGAAGTTAGAGATAAGGCAAACGCCAAGATAGTTGAACATCAAAAGAAGGCATCTTTCTACTACAACCTAAGGGTTAAAGAAAGGTTCTTTCGACAAGGAGACTTAGTTCTCCGAAAGATCGAGGCATCCAGAGTTGGACAAAAAGGCAAGTTAGCCCCAAATTGGGAAGGACCATATCGCGTCAAGAACGTATTTGGTCGAGGCTCATACAAGCTAGAAACCCTTGAAGGGCATGAGGTGCCAAGGACTTGGCATGCCTCCAATTTGAAAGTTTATTATGTTTAAAGTGTTTCCTGAATGGACTCGCTACTATGAACAAGGTTTGATAAAACCAATCCAAGTTTTTAAACTTGAATACTATGTAAGGATTGATCCCATTTTCAAGTTATGAATAAATTCAGCATTTTCATATACTATGAGTGTTGACAAACATTCAAGAAGCAAGAAAACAACACAAGCCATGAATGGCCACAAGATATAAATAAGGCCGGATAAAAACTTAAATAAGAGTTAAGTTAAGCCCGTAGGCCAAAAGTACACAAATACTGGTACAAGCCAAGAAAGGCCATAAATAAAAACTACGATAAGGAAGGCTAAAGGTATGGATAAATACCGCATCAATAGCTTGAGCTCCTAAGTGCTCAACACCCTCGAGGGTGGAATCTGCAACGAAATCCTTGTAATCACAAGGAGTAGGGGAGTGGTACGACCAATCCACAACATGTTTGGACACCCCAGTAATGGTGTCCCTCTTCCTAAAACCCCAGTTGGGGCGCCAAACTGAAGACTTGGAAGACACATGAATGTCTCCCTCGTCCACAGGAATCTGAGAAGAGATCAAAAAGCTGGGGACACTAGCCTTTCCCCTTGGATCATCTCATAAAAGGCTATAGGCCCAATTCCTAAATTGGAACAGTTAAAACCATGGGTCAAACTTAGGCCCACAACAAAGTATGAAGTGAGAATGAAATGGGAATTCCACTCTTTTATAATCAGAGTGACTAGAAACTCAACCGGCTAAGGAATGACAACCGTCTGTAAGCCTGTAAAGCCCAATAATAAAGGCTAAAAGCCCAATAAAGGCTAAAAGCCCAATAATAAAGGCTAAAGGCCCAATAAAGGCTAAAGGCCCAATAAAGACTAAAAGCCCAATAATAAAGGCTAAAGACCCAATAAAGGCTAAAAGCCCAATAAAAAAGGCTAAAGGCCCACAAATCCATTTATGGATTGTAGAAATTAAAACCCAAATAATTTGGGTCTCAAGCGAATTCGAAGCCCAAAAAATAAGGCCCAAACAAGGCCCAAGGCTGGAATAAATTAAGTCCAATTAAAAGTTGGGCTAGTTAAAGGCCCAAGAAAGAATAAACTTTGGAATAAAACCAAGGCAAAACAAGGATAAAAGGATTCGAGGTCGTACGACCCAAGTTGAAAATACACGAAGAATTGAGGTCGTACCCGTCGATCTCACACCAAAATAAGGCGCAAAAATTAGAAAATTAAGGTCGAAAAAACCTTAGAACGACATCGAAGGCTCGAAGTCGAAAATACACAAAGAATCGAGGTCGTATCCATCGACTTCACACCAAAAGTCAAATTAAAAATTAAAAGTTCGAGGTCGAAAGGACCCTAGATTGAAATCGATTGATTGAAATCGAAAACACACTATAAATCGAGTTCGTATCCCGCGACCTCACACTAAAATGAGGTCGAAAACAGAAGGATTCGAGGTCGAAAGAATGAGGTCGAAAATGACCCAGAAAGTGAGGTCTAAACAAACGACCTCACGACAAAATGAGGTCGAAAATGACCCATAGATTAAGTCTATTTTGACCTAGAAGATCGAGGTCGAAACCACGAGGTCGAAAATGGCCCAGAGATTAAGTCTATTTTGACCTAGAAGATCGAGGTCGAAACCACGAGGTCGAAATTGACCTATGATTCGAGGTCAACACCATCGACCTGGGACCAGAATCGAGGTCGAAAAAAGGCTGGTCGAGGTCGAAACCACGAGGTCGAAATTGACCTATGATTCGAGGTCGAAACAAACGACCTGGGACTAAAATCGAGGTCGAAGATATATGGCAATCGAGGTCGAACAGGTGAGGTCGAAAATGACTTGGAAATCCTGGTCGATAGCTTCGACCTCACAACTGTTTGAAGTCGAAATCGAGGTCGAACATTCCTGGTCGAAAATGACTGGGAAAATGAGGTCGAATCCTTCGACCTGGGACCATTCCTGGTCGAAATACCGGTCGAAATTGAACTGTTTCCTGGTCGAAATCCTGGTCGAAAATGAATTGATTCCTGGTCGAATTCCTGGTCGAAAATGACCTAATTTGAGGTCGAAAATGCCCTTAAAATGGAAAATTTTGAGGAAAAATACGCTATAACTTCTACGAAAACCCCGGGAAGATTTTCCCAGAAGTTGGGGGGCAAATGATATGGACAGAAAAGTAATTATAGAAATATAATTGACGGTCCAATGAAAAGTCTTGATATTTAATGCCCAAATCCCTGATTATTTATTAATTTCGTAATTAATAAATAAGGAAAATATACAGCTCATGAAAAGAGCCCAAATTATGGAAAATTGGTCAAAGAAGGATTCAGAATCCCTATTAAAGGCAATTAATGAGTCATAGTCTTTATCAACAAGGAAACGAACTCTCCAGCAAGAAAAACGATGTTTATCCGTTATCAATAAGAAGACTTATTCGCTAAGTCTCCTAAACATACCATAAATACTAGGCTCTAGACGCCTATATAAGGTCCCTGATCCTACAATCAGAACTACGTCTTGGCTTGATTCTCAATAACGAATTGAGATACGTAGGCATCTTGTGAGGACCAATTTAGTCCGGAAACACGAGTGCAGCCATTAAAGTTCGAAGCTCGTTAAATTCACAAAGCACGTTTTTTAATCCACAACAAATACAATTTTTAATATTATATCTGACGGTCATCATTGATTTGAAGATTTATAGTTTAATAATCCAACGGATCGTATACTTTTGGTAGTACAGTGACCAACCAAAGTTTTGGATAAGATTTCCCTTACGCTTATTATATACTAGCTTATAACTCGTGGGAAGCACGAGCTTCTTTTAATATATTATAATATTTATTTTATAGTAAAATTATAATATAATTTTTTTATATATTTCTTTTATAATATAATATATTTGGAAAAGTAGAGATTTTAGTAGGACAAATAGAAAATGTAACATATTTTAATTGAAAAAGGTAATTGCCCGTGATTTTTTGGAAAAGGAGTGGATTTTGTTGTTTCGGCTATTATAAGATAGTAATAAAAATATTTTGTTAAAAATAATTCAATAAGACAAGTACCGTACCAAAAAACAGGTACCAAAGTCAAGTACCGTACCAAAAAATAGGTACCAAAATTTTTAATGTTTCGTCTATTATAAGATACTATCTTAAAACCCGTGCATCGTTAATTGTTATTTTATTATTATTTTTTTAATTGTATTTGTTAAAAAAATAATTAGGCTTGTAAAAATAGTTAAACACTTTTAATTAATTAAAAACATTAAAACATATTTTAAAATAAATAAGTAAGGGTTTGCTCATTATATTTTTAGAAAAGAGGGGTTTTAGTATTGAAAAATAAAAAAATGTAACATATATTTAGTTTAAAAAGGTAAATGCCCGTGATATTTTTGGGAAATGAGGTTTTAAAAATTAATAATTTAAATTAGTTAAATACGTTTTAAAATAAATAAGTAAAGAGTTTGTCCGTGATATTTTTAGAAAAAAATGGATTTTAGCGAGAAAAATAGAAAAAGTAAATTGAAAAAAGTAATTTTCCGTGATATATTTAGAAAATGAGGGGCTTTGTTAGAAAAAATTTATAATGTGTTTTAGCTGAAAAGGTAATTGGTTATAAATAGGTAGTTGATAATTTATATTTTAATATTTTTAGTAATTGCATTTGTTAAGAAAAATAAATAGGCATGTTAAAATAAGTAAACTTTTTAAAAAATAATTATAATATTAGGTTTAAAAATAAATAACTAAAGGTTTGTCGGTGATATTTTTGGAAAATGAGGGGTTTTAGTAAGGAAAAATAGGAAAACGAAACATGTTTTAGTTAAAAAAGGTAATTACCCGTGATATTTTTGAAAAAATAGGGGAATTTGTTAGAAAAAATAAAAAAAATAATGTATTTTAGGTGAAAAAGGTAATTGGTTATAAATAGATAATATTATTCTTTAATAATATATTTCTATAAATAAATAAGCTTAATTAAGTAAAAACATGAATTTAAGAAAGGGCAATTAAGTAAAATCACAACGTACCATACCGACGGACCAAACTTTTAATGTTTCGTCTATTAACTCCTTATATATAATAAGCGTAAGGGAGATCTTATCCAAAACATTGGTCGGTCAATGTACTACCAAAAGTATATGATCCGTTGGATTATAAAACTATAAATATTCAAATAGATGAGTACCGTTAGATATAATATTAAAAATTGTATTTGATTAATAATATGATAGTATTTAAATACTAAAAGGTGTATTTTGATAATTTAAACCAATTATAAATAGGTTTTCTATATTGAATAGAAATCTTTATGTAAAAAATCGTAATTATCTTTTCTATTTAGTTTAAGGATAGTTCCAGTTAGATAATAATTATTAAACCATCATTAAATTAAAGATAATTTTGTTAGCTTCGTGTGGGCTGTAAAATTGTTAAAATCTGTTGTCTAAAACTCAAGATAGAGCCAAACAGTAAAGTGATTATCTAAATTTTAATTTTGTTTTAAATTTAAACCAATTATAAATATGTTTTCTATATTGAATAGAAATCTTTATGTAAAAAATCGTAAATGTCTTTTCTCTTTAGTTTATGGATAGTTCCAGTTAGATAATAATTATTAAACCATCATTAAATTAAAGATAATTTTGTTAGCTTGTGGGCTGTAAATTTGTTAAAATCTGTTGTCTAAAACTCAAGATAGAGCCCAAATAGTAAAGTGATTATCTAAATTTTAATATTTTTTTATTATTGTAGCACCAATTTAATTTTTTTCTAATTCTTTTAAATTTATAAATTCTATGTTTATTTCAATAAAATATTAAAATCAATTTAAGAAAAAATTAAAATGGATCTGGTCCGTGTATGACCACTATACGACCAAATTAATTATTACAGTTAGATCTTAAATAGATCGATGAGAATTGTTAGATCTAATATTAAAAAGTGTATCTGATTAATAATAGAATTATATTTAAATACTAAAAAGTGTATTTTGATAATTTAAAATTTTTCTATGTAAAAATTGTTAAATATCTTTATTCTTTAATTTATGTATAGTTCGAGTTAGATAATAATTGTTAAACCAAATTTCAGATAACAATTCATATCGATTACAATATTAAAAATTATCAATATAATGCTTATGTATATCATATAACAATGATACATGTGGACCTGCGTTATAAGAGACTTAGGAGAACTCATGTACATTAATAAATTTAAACATTTTTTTTTAAAGGAACATAACAATTTGATTAATCAAAATTATAATTATATTATTTTACATATAACAAACATAAAAGGATAATATCAAAATATTATTAAAATATTGAGGGTTTCATATTCATAAACAATAATTTTGAATATAATACTTAACCATCTTTTCTTTTCGATTTATGGGCAGGTCAACTGGTCAAGTTAGATAATAATTATTAAATCATCATTAAATTAAAGATAATTTCGTTAGTTTCACATGTGTTGTAAAATCGTCAAAATTAAATTTCTAAAACTCAGGATAGAACCCAAATATTAAAGTGAGTATCTAAATTTTAATAAATATTTTTTTATAATTGTAGCACCAATTTATTTATTTTTCCACTAATTCTTTTAAATATAGAAATTTTATCTTTCTTTCAATAAAGTATTAAAATAAATTAAGAAAAAATTCAAATCGATAAAGACTAGAATAATATGAGAATAAAATTTTATATAATCATAATATATTTTTTATATTTTTTAATAATTTTAAAGTAATAATGTATTTTAAAATTTTATATACACTATAAATAAAACCGAAACATTAAAAGTAAAAGCAGTTAGTAAGATACTTATATCAGTATGTACTTGATATCCTTATTATATTAATCTCTTTTATATAATAAGCAAAATAGGGATTTATCCAAAAATTTGATCGTGACAACCAAATTAATAAGGACTATTAGATCTTAACTAGATAAATGAAAATCGTTTGATCAAATATTAAAAAAGTGTATTTTATTTATAATAGGATTATATTTAAATTCTAAAAAGTGTATTTTGATAATTTAAACCAATTATACCAAATATAAATAAGTTTTCTATATTGAATAGAATTCTCCATGTAAAAAATTCGTGACTTTCTTTTCTCTTCCATGGACAATTCCAGTTAGATAAAAATTGTTAAACCATCTTTTAATTAAAAATAATTTAATTATCTTCACGTGGGGTGTAAAATCGTCAAAATCTGATTTTTAAAACACAAGATAAAGCCCAAATCAGTAAAGTGAGTATAAATTCTAATAATGATTATTATGTCATCATTATTTTAACGCCAATTTAATAACTTTTTTTTAACTATTTAAAATTTAGAAATCTATGTTCAAAAATTAAAATTAATCTAAGAAAAATTCAAATTAACAAGGAATATAATAATACGAGGATAAAATTTTATAAAATTGTGCACATTTTTTATCCTATTATATTAAGTTATAGATCATAACTAATCAAATATAATTTATTATTAAATAATAAATTATACGCAAATGGTGATTTTGTTTTATAAGCACTCATAGAGACCTAATTTCATTGTTAGCAGGACTATATTCATATTAATATTAAAAAAAACCGTATTTTGAAATTGTAGACTCAGCTACAGAACAGGCCTAACTTTTTTAACCTATATACATTGTAAATTATTAAATTCGAAACTTTAAAAGTTTGTTAATCAATTAGTATAGTACTTTTCTAAAAAATCGTACTTTACAAAAAATATTACTCCCTCTGTCCCCCTGAATTCTTTAAAGTAGGGGGGCGGCATGGAGCTTAAGAAAAAGTGTAAATTAATAGGAAAAAGTAAGAAAAATGAGTAAAGTGATGGGGTCAATCAATATTTACTGTATAAAGTATAAAGTGGGTATAAAGTAGGTATAGTGGAGGAAAATAGTTGATGTGATTGGATTTTATATTATAAAATGTTACTATTTTTGGTATGTAAAGAAATGAGAGGGACATACCAAAAAGGAAAGTGTAAAGAAATGAGGGGGACAGAGGGAGTATCAAATAACCTATGTCTGAAAGAAAAAAAATTCAAAAAAAAAATTAAAAAAAAAACCTGTAAATTTTAATATTGTTGGTAGATTCAAATCTTAGATCATTCTACATGATAATTTTACTGTTATATGTAACGTTTCTCAACAATTTAATTTGAAAGATCCAATGATTATGGATTGAGTGATCAAACAAAGCAACCACACTTATAAGAAAGTTTTCATTATTTAGTTTTTAATATAATAACATAGATATTTACGAGATATACTATAAAAAAATGAATTTTATACAGAATTTTGATCGTCACGGTGTACTACTTTAAAAGAAGAACTATTACAAAAAATATATATTTTAATTGATAATTTATTTTCTCAAAAGTTCAAAGTTCCCGCATCATTAACATATTACAAAAAAGAGTATATTATATTTTAGCAATAAATATTTAAAAACATAAAAAAATAAAAAAATTATAAATATTAAGAAAAATTAATGATGTTATCCTGGTAATTTGGTCCTAAATACCGCCAAAACATTCTCGATCCAATACTTTTAAAAATAGATGATCAAGATTATATCATATAAAAAGAAATTATTATCTAAAAATGATATAAGTTAAAAGATATTATATTAGGATTGGATTTTCCAAAAAGTTAAAACATAAAAATAGTTGTAATTAAATAAGGAACCCCATTTATAACCAAAATAATAAAAACCGTTTAATCTTAAATAGATAGGTGAAAACCGTTAGATTTAACATTAAAACATGTATTTGGTTAATAAAGGTTATTCTAATAATCTAAACTACATATAAGTTAATTAGATTTCCTAAATCGAATAGAATTCTTAACATTAAATTTCGTCACTTTATTCTCTTTTTAGTTTTAGAATAGTTTTTAATTGAAAAAGAACTATTAAACCACAACTAAATTAAATATCATTTTGTGAATTTCATGTGAACCATAAAATTGGCCAAATCTAACTTTTATAACTCAATATAAACAAATATTAAATTGAGCGTGTAAAATATAATAAATATCAAATTTTTAACTATTATTTTTTTGGCTAAATCTTTTTTAACAATAATTTAATCATGTAAACTAATAACTTTTAAATATTAAAATATTCATAAATAAATATAATTATAAATATTAAAAAAACAATCGTGTGTTACGTCGTAAAAAAAATATAATTATAAACAGAATAATTATAAATAAAATTTAAGTAACCGTGCATCGCAAGGGCTATAAGCTAGTTATATAATAGTATTGATAAGGATTTAATGTGAAATAGGAATGTCCCAACCAAGCATTTCTTTTTTCTATTAATTTTTTTGCTAAATAACTAAAAAATTATATTATACTAAAAAATAGCTTTTTTTCGAATTTCATTATATATATTTTTGTCCTTTTTTCTTCAATGTTTTGGACCCCGAAAGAGACCAAAATATCTAAGAACATGCCGTATCAGAGTCATAGGTCTCGTGGGCTTGAAGCCCCGCAATGGAGTCATAGAGTTTGGGCCAAGTTTTTTTTTTAATTTTTAGGCCCAGTTTTAAAAAAAACCGGTTAGGGATAATTCGAAATTTGAAATGAGAGAGCGGAGGGAAGCACGTGACTTTACTTTGGTACCGGCCGTTGTACCCCAAACAAAATCCCCAATTATATATACCTAGAGAGGCTCTCTCTCTCTCTCACACACAGAGAGAGATTGAGAGAGATTGAGAGAGGTTGAGAGAGATTGAGAGAGAGAGAGAGAGAGAGAGAGAGAGAGAGATTGGGAGAGATGGAAGACAAGTATGAAAAACTCGAAAAGGTGGGAGAAGGAACATACGGAAAGGTGTACAAGGCGAAAGACAAGGCGACAGGCCAATTAGTCGCCTTGAAGAAAACTAGATTAGAAATGGATGAAGAAGGAGTGCCTCCAACAGCTCTTCGCGAGATTTCGTTACTCCAAATGCTTTCTCATTCGCTCTACATTGTTCGTCTCCTCTCCGTCGAACACGTAGGCCATCTTAATTCCGCTCCTGTTGATCCTAATTGCGATGTTAAGGATCAGAAAAAGAAGAAGCCGAGCCTTTACCTTGTTTTCGAGTATCTTGATACTGATTTGAAGAAGTACATTGATTCGCATCGTAAGGGGGCTAATCCTAGGCCTTTGCCTAATTCGCTTGTTCAGAGCTTTCTGTTTCAGTTGTGTAAAGGCGTTGCTCATTGTCACTCTCACGGTGTTCTTCACCGGTTAGTTTGTTGTTTTTGTTTCGAGTTTTTATTGATTGCTAGGCTTATGATGATGAATTGTATTTATGATTAATTCGATTATGTGTTTTAGGGATCTGAAGCCTCAGAATCTTCTGGTGGATAAGGATAAGGGGATTCTTAAGATTGCGGATTTAGGGCTCGGAAGGGCTTTTACTGTGCCTCTTAAGAGTTACACTCATGAGGTACTCTCTAACTATTATTGGGTTTAATTTCATTTGTATATGTTTGTTTATGCTCTAATTGAAATTAAAATGAAAACTTGGAACCATCACCACTACTTTTACATGGCATTTACAAATAAATCGATTGTGCAAGTTAATGTAAATGGTGAGTTGTGGTACTGTCTAAGGTGATATTTATTTTTGTGATTTGTATATTGTTTATAGGATTTTGGTGCTAAGATGGTTTTTATGTAGTTGTCATGTTTACTGTTGTGTACTCTTTCTCTGAGTGGTGAGAATTCCGTTTATTTTGCTTTTCCAAACACTGCAGATTGTTACTCTCTGGTACAGAGCTCCAGAGGTGCTCCTGGGAACAACCCACTATTCAACAGCTGTTGATATGTGGTCTGTTGGCTGTATTTTTGGTATGTTCCCCCTTTTCTTCTCCTCAAGTTAGTGTGGTCCCTTTAATCATGCTGTATTGTTTGTGCATTACTTTTGTTCATCGGCATACATGAGCTTGACCCCCTATTAGTCAGAAGATGCACTGCCTACCCATACTGACACAATAAGATTAACAATTTTCATTAAATCTGCAGCTGAAATGGCAAGAAGACAAGCTCTTTTCCCAGGTGATTCTGAGTTCCAACAACTGCTTCACATATTCAGGTACACCTTTGTTGCTGCTTAAACGTTCTTACTATTTTGTTTGTTACCTTTGCTTGACATGCTGTCAACAATATAGAGGAAGAAAATCTTAAGACTCTAGTTCTAATTTCAAAGAATGGATTTTTGTATTTTGTTTAGGATTTTCACATTTCTTGATATCAACACTTGCCCATGGATCATGTTAATTCTGCTAATAATCGAAAGTGTTAATTTTCTTCGTATTATAATATATTTTCATTTGCTAATTTCCTAAGGTAGGGTGTTGCTTCAATGGAACATCTATGGTGAATATGATGCTGTTTGTGTTAAGTCACGAACTGTCATAAAACCTTCAACCCTTCATTCAACACCCCAGTTTAAATGATTAATTAAATGTTTACGAGATTATTGAGGAAATGTTACCTTTGATACCATGTTAATTTAACATGTCCCAAGTTCCAATGCCTTAATATGTGTATAGAAGGCTTACATGAACAATATATTTTAGCACACCCTCTCACTTAAAATCCCATATTAGTGGATCTCTAGCAGCCCATCAATTTGGGGGTAAACCTGAGCTCTGATAGGGATAAAAAACAAATTGGATCATATGATCCCACTAATTTGGGGGTGTTTGACTGTTCGGAGAGGGGCTTACTTGGATAATATATCTTACTAGTAATGTTTGGTGTTCTATGGCATGTTGGATTCCCAAGAAATGGGTGGATTCCAAAGACATGGGTTGCTGATAAACTGACCTTATGCTCTATGATGTATTCATGCTCTGTACTCTATAACCTATTTCTGAATAAGAGAGTAAATAACAAATAGTTATATAATGATTGTATGACCTGGTTAACAAATTCTGTTACTGAATGCAAGTAATATATTCATAATTCAGTCGCAATAAATTGGACAGCATAAGGTTGCATGAGATGAGAGCCTAGCTACAACTTAGAATATCATACTTTTTGCAATTATAAACTTGATTACGAGATATATAGCTTAGTTGCTACTCTACCTGTTAGTATAGAAATGCTATGTTCTGGGTGTTGTAAATTGTGAACTTCTTTTTCTTTTTCATATTTATAGTTATTGATTTATACAAATGAGATAGAAAGGAAATATGTCCAGGAGATTAGAAGTGCACAGCAGTTGAGAAGATTACATCAATGAATATGTGATTGTATGTGAGGGACTGGGTTATGTTTCTAACTGTCCTATTTACATATCTAGCTTCGCTGCTACTCTACAGCTGCAAACGTTACTCTTAGATTGGTTACTGTAGTTTCAGTATTAAATTTAATGTGTTTTGTTTGGCGTGAAAGATTGTTAGGAACACCAAGTGAAAAGCAGTGGCCAGGAGTCAGTTCTCTGAGGGACTGGCATGTGTATCCTCGATGGGAACCTCAGAACTTGGCACGTGCTGTTCCATCATTGGATGCTGATGGTGTTGATCTCCTATCGGTAACTACTTGAGGCTATTCTTTTTCTGTCTTGCTTTTGTTTTACATGTAAATTTAATTATAACTAGCCCTACACATCTAAGGATGTGAGTCATGTGACCCTGGCTATTCATCAAGGTTTTTGCTTTATATCCCACTCCGCGGCATAAACAGTAGCTTCATATGCTTGAACTTAAATTTTGGATATAGATTTTGCTTTAACTAATCCTTCCACTGATGTACTTGAGATCTAGGACTAAATTATGCCCTTCAAGATTTCAAGTACACATTAACATCAGTGGCTATAACTGAGCCTTATTCCTAGCAGATTCACCACATTATAAGAACACAAATTCTTAGAAAGCCTGTAAATTCTACAACTGCATAATTTTCACCATCTTAAATTGCAATTACCAGGATTAAACTGGGTTGTCACAAATATGATCCTACAATTCCATGTGTATGATAACAAGCCTGACACAATGTCTTCAGAACTCTGAAAATCATCTGCTTGAAAAGGATGCAAATTTTCAAGATGTAGCTAGAAGTGGTATTGATAATTGTCATCTTCAGAAAAGAGTTGCATATCCAAATAGCCTCATGCTTGCATGAATTAGTAACCCCTTGAACTGGATAGCAGACCCAATATTGTGGACTGAATCTGATGTATTCCAATTTTATTGATGCAGAAAGCAGTTACTAGAAAATAATATCAAGAGTTGTTATTGTGTTTAATAAACAGGTTCTATAATCTATATTTTGACTCATGAAACTGTATAAATAGCTGAAAACCTTATGAAAGAATGGTATCATCAGTAAGGAAAATGCTTTTTAAATAAGCTTGCAATGATCATTGTTCCTCTCATGCTTATCTTGACAGCAGACTATAATGTTTTTGTCAAGATTACTGATTCATATAAACCAGAGAGTAAGAAATTCTCAAATAGACCCGCACTGACTATTGTTCGTGTTGCTTACAAATAGGTAGCTATTTGTTTCTGATGAGTTGTATACTCTATGATACTATTACCAGTAATATATATGTCTAAACGTACATAGAATAGTCTTTTCGTTTGTTTAAATGCAAGACTAATACTGGTATGCTGTTTGATACTATTACAGAGAATGCTCAAATATGATCCAGCTGACCGGATATCAGCCAAAGCAGCCATGGATCATGCCTATTTTGACAGCTTGGACAAGTCTCAGTTCTAGAGCTTGATGTCATCATCTTGGTGATTTCGAATGTCATCTATCTTTTACAAACTCTTCTGTATGACTGACTGTATGTGTCAAATTTCTCAGTATTGTAATGTCAGCCAGTTAAGCTTGGATGCACCATTTTTATACTCGCATATAATAATTCGCGCATATTTTCAATGTGATTTTAAACAAGATTGGTTTATATACAGAGCTTTAATTTTCCGTGTTAGATACATTCAAAGAATCCCATCCGACCCGGAAAGGTGTTTTCCATTGAGATTAGTCTTTCCTTGAATTATTCATTCAGTCCATTCTTTTTTGCACATACGTCTTTCCTTGAATAATTCAGTCCATTCATTTTTGCACATACGTATATCTTTAAAGACGAAATGCTAGAGGTCCTGAATTGTCGTAGGATTAGAAATGTCCGATTTCGCACATGTTATTTTTGCATTGGTAATTTAAATAGGTGGTAGAAATTTATATCTATCATAAATAAAATTAGGAACGTGAAAGGAGAGGCAGGCCACGAGACAACTAGAGATTGGGAAAGCGTGAAGTGCGGGTTGTCTCTCTAGCAATAATACGAATTATGTACATACATCTCCTTTCTCTCCCCTTGTCCTTGCAAATCGCAGTGCAAACTAATCCATCCATTTATTTATCTTTTCTCAATTAATATTTCTTCTACTTGGTAGGCCACACATCTATCTGGCCAATAAATTATTTCTTCATAATTATATTATAAATAATTTCTTCATCGGTGGATTTGAATCTGCTGGCTAAGCCATATCTTCTGATTGATCATGAACAGCTAGCTAGCTAGAACTAGATCCCATTATTATAAATATTTTCGCAAACTTGTTGGTTAGATTTAGAAATATATTGTCATTTCGAGATTCTTGTATTGAAAATGGAGGATGGTGATCAAGCTAAAGGATGGAAAAGGAGTCTCTCCCGCTCAAGCAATTCAAACAGCTTTAAGCTTCGAAGCCCGAGCCTGAATTCAGTACGTTTACGTCGCATTTTTGACATGTTTGACAAGAGCAATGATGGAATGCTCACAGCTGATGAACTCAGTCAGGCTCTCAGCATTTTAGGTCTAGAAGCTGATCCCTCTGAGATTGATTCTATGATCAGTTCTTATGTTAAACCAGGCAACCAGGGCCTGACTTTTGAAGATTTCGAAGCCCTTCACCAGTCTCTTAACAAAGCTTTCTTTGCTGATGCCAATGATGATGCTCCTGCTGATGAGGAGGATAGTCAAGAATCAGATCTTTCAGAGGCATTTAAGGTTTTCGATGAGGATGGCGACGGATTTATTTCAGCTAAGGAGTTACAAGTTGTTCTAGGCAAGCTTGGGTTTCCTGAAGGTCGTGAGATTGATCGTGTCGAGCTCATGATATCCTCTGTGGATCGTAACCACGATGGGCGTGTCGATTTCTTCGAGTTCAAAGATATGATGCGCAATGTCATGGTCCGTTCAGGATAAAAGCTTCTGTTTTGGCCTTCTATTTAGCTCGTCCGTCCCCAGGAATTAATTATTTTTGATTTGTGGCTTTCTCAGTTTTTCTTTGGGATTGTTGTGTCATAGAGCACTCAATGATGATATTGAGTTTTGTTACATACAACTCCAAACCCATTATTCAAGTTAATAATTTGATGATAGAGAATTGTTAATATCGCATGATTAGGATCCAAAAATTTAATTCTTCATTATTTATATATTGATATTCTTTCTTGAAATTTTGCTAACGTTCAAATCATCATGTTAATTGTATTGTTCACCTCGGATGCAACAAGAAAATGCAATGGAACAATCTTACAAGTAGGAGTTCATACAAGCAAACACAAGCAAGTTAATCGATCATTCAGAAGCTTTTGTTTGAATGGGTGCTGAGAATTGAGATCATGTCCAATCGCTTCGCAAACCATGTTGATGATTTTGTCCGGAATATCATATAAATCAAATTAAACTAAACGTGTCTGGTATATTCCGCTTAGAGCAGGATCTAAAGAAGGTTAAAATATACGCAGATCATGCCCCACTCTAAAAGAGCAGTGATGCTATTTCCGTGAAAACCCCCAACTTTAATGACCGACAAAATTAGGAAGAGCAGGGATGCTATTTCCGTGAAAACCCCCAACTTTAATGACCAACAAAATTAGGAGTGATAACTATAACATATGTGAGAGTCAAGTTCTATGGAGATCATATTTAGTTGAAGACTCGGAGACCATTTACGTTCTGCAACCTAAATTGCAACCTAAATAACATGTAGAACATACTTTACGTAACAAAATCATTGTCCAATTAGATATCTTGCAGTATAAAATCATCATCAAATTGAATATTTTTATAAATCACGCATGTTATACTTGCAGAACATTGTCATGCATATTACTCCATTATAAATGTTCTGCAAATAAGATATGTGCATAATATCTTTGTAGAACTAAGATTACAATCAAATTGGATATTTTATAGACCATATATGTTATGTTTACTAAATATTACTCTACATATTATTTTTATAGAGCATTTTATGTATTTTTAGTTGCAGAACATATATGTTCTCCAAGTCTCCAACTAAATATGGTGTTCGTAGAATTTTTCTCACATATGTGATACATAAAAAGTATAAAAAATACTATCCCAATATAAAAACCACTAAGTATCAACCCTGAGAAAACATAAACATGAGCACAAAACATAAATATAAATATAAATGAGAAAAACATAAATATCAAAGTGAGCATGTAATTTTAAGTAAAGACAATACCTGAGCTCTTTCGCATGAAACTTACCTGTAAGTAGAGGTGGCCAAATGAGCGGATTTATTCAGCCCGCCCAACCCGACACGTTACTTTATTTGGATATTATTCGGCCCGATTGAACCGCAAATAATTCGACCCAATCCGCGTTTGAGTTAGTGCCGATTACGAGTTCAATTTCTAAAACCCGTGAATTGTCCCGGCCCGCCCGATTCTGAACAGGACAACGAACCGGACGAGCCCGCACGGACCGCACAATCCCGGCCCGACTTGCACGGACCGCACGACTGGCCACCTCTAGACCTGGCTGGCTGACTATATATGCTGTAACAGAAGATCCCATGTGACTTATTATATCGTTTTTATTAACATTATTACCTTTCCCTATCTTTGCCGTGCCTGGGATTATCAAACATCATTCAACTTCTCTCTCTCTTCTTCACCAATCTTACTACAGCAATGAAACATTGCGGGGGCTGCAATGTTTCAATGCGGCAGCAAAAAATTTGACAGAAACTTCAGTAATGTTCCTCTGTTTTTTCAGATATTAAAATAAAAAAACTGATATTAAAATAATAATAAAAAATTAAAAAACTGATATTAAAATAATAATAAAAAATTAAAAAACTGATATTAAAATAATAATAAAAAATTTAAAAACTGATATTAAAATAATAATAAAATTTAATACTAATATATTTTCAATTAGAAAAATGAAAAATAAAATTTTAACAATAATAAAAAAACTGATATTAAAATAATAATAAAAAATTAAAATTATTTCGGTTGTCATGGTATTTTGCATTTTTAAAAAATGAAATAATATTTTTATCATTTTCTCCTCTTTTTACTTCACTTCGAATTTTCCCTCTTTTTTCTACGTTTTCTTTAATAAATTTAATAGTAATATTTTTGCAATTAGAAAAATGAAAAATAATATTTTTACAATAATAAAAAAACTGATATTAAAATAATAATAAAAAAATTAAAATTATTTCGGTTGTCATGGTATTTTGCATTTTTAACAAATGAAATAATATTTTTATCATTTTTTCCTTTTTTTACTTCACTTTGAATCCTCTCTGCAATGCTTTTTAAACTATTGTACACCGCTTTGGTATTTATTAATTAGTGGTGTAGTGGTTTGGCAGCACGTCACTCTCATGAAACACTCAGGTTCGAACTTCAGCGGCTACATGCAAGCAATATTAGTTTTTTTTATCCCCGCAATGTAACATTGCCGCCCCGTAGTTTTGTGTGTATTTCGAAGTAGTTTTGGGGCTAATTGTAAGGACAAAAAGGTAAATTAGTTACCCGCAATGTATTATTGCGGCATCCAAGAGCCCCGCAATGTTTCATTGCGGCAATTATTGATCCCAACAGTATAAATTTGAATTTAACGGATACGATTTGTTGATTGGATTTCGCTTCCCAACCAACCAAGATTGTGGAAGGGCACTATTATTGTTTTAATACAATATCTATAATATATTCGGATTAGATTATTAACCTATCAGATCACACTAAATCCATATCCAATCCATTTATTAACGGATTTCTTTAATCGGATTAAATTTTGGATCGGATTTTGTTTCAGTGAATCCATATCGATTGGTAAAATTTCCTCCTTGATCCCTATTTAATCCTCCCCCGGCTTGAGCCATTTCACTCCTGCCCTCCGATTGAGTAACAGTAAGCTGACTCCCATCTTTGTTTGTTGTTTAAGATTTTAGCCTTGTTTAAACTCACTATTAATTTCATTTTAATCACTAGTTATCTTGTTTTCCTTGTAGCAATGGCTCTCTCCTTGCAACGCTACACTGGGTCATCTGAGACCCACCCTTTAACTCAACTCTTGAAACAAAGGTAACATCTTTTTTATTTATTTCTATTTATTTCTTTAATCACTCTATTCATTTTAATTATATATTGTTTTGCAGAATTAAGAAACAAAAAGAGAGATTGATGTTAATTTCATTGGAGAAGATTGATCATTTGCCTGAAAATTTGATTATTGAAATTCTGTCATGGCTATCGGTAAAAGATGTCTTACAGTTTAAGAGTGTGTGCAAATCATGGTATGCGATTATTTGCAGCCCCAACTTCGTATCCAAACATCTTAATAACTACGTTAACAACAATGATGATGGGGGTGGTTGTCTCTTTGTTCACCATTATATTTCACATTCTGAACTTAAGTTGTACGAGTTGTTGCTAGACGAAACTCCTCGAGTTTTAGCTTATGATGTGTTAGATGATATGCCCAGGCATAACTCGTATGTTTGCGGTCCTTGTGACGGATTGTATTATCTGTATCATTCTGATTTTTGTGATCGTGCTTTGTGGAATCCTGCTATTAGGGAATTCAAAATGTTGCCCGAGATTATTTGCAAGCCTGATCTTCCGAGTCAGTTCACTTATGCTCTGTATGAAGTTTATGGTTTCGGTTTTGATCATGTTAGCGGGGATTATAAGGTTGTTGTTATGAAAGGCTATTGGAAAGCTAATCATGTTCTCAAACATCCTGTGTCTGTCTTTGTGTATTCGTTAAGCACTGATTCATGGAGGTATTGCGGAGATCTGGCTAAAGCTTATGACTTGGAAATTAATAAATGTTACATATATGTAAATGAATGTTGCTACTGGTTCGGATCACTCGACTATAGCTCTGAGGTGATAATTACTTTTAATATGGCTAATGATTCATTCAAAGAGATTGATGTTCCAGACTATGCACAGCCAAGTTCCAAGTCTCTTGCGGTATATGATGATTCGCTTGCATTTCTGTCTCTCCACGAAACTCAAAAGAATCTTGATATTTGGACATGGAGTGAGGGGTGTTGGACCAAGAAATTTACTGTGGGGCCGCTTCCTTATGTTTGGAGTCCTGTTGGTCACTGGAAGGGTAACATGCTCTTACTGCAATATAACGATGGTAAGATGGTCTTATTTGATCCTGATACTCAAGAAACAAAGGATCTTGCATTTCAGAATAAAACTTTGTGTCAAGGAGTGTTTGCTTACATGGAAAGTCTGGTTTCGATCAAAGATAAGAACAAGGCAGCGCAGCAGCCCGAGGAAAAATTGAATCATTAAACAATAAAGCTAAGTCATTCATCATTCTCTCCAACGGCTTCTTATGTCTTATGTGTTTCTATTGGAATAACCTCCTTATATGTGCTGAGTTCATTTGTACGTGTAAAGACTAAAAGAGTAAACAGAAGCTGAATGCGTTGTACTTTAATTTTTCTTCATCCGATAATAATTCCCAATAGTCTTATAATCTTATGTTGTTTGACATTGACATATGGAGGAATATCTTTTATAATTAGAGATGTCTATCATGTGTTTGTCTGCATTTTGCATAATTTGTACTCTAGTCGATGGAATAAGAGCTTTATTTGTAGTTTTTTATTGCACTCTTAACTCTGAAACAGCTTACTCCGTAAGTCCGTATTTGGCGAGAAAGCATGATATGTCTCCTAGTACTAAATTGTTCAAATGCTGGAAATGTGTAACGAAAAACACCAAGCAGGTTGTTGTGGACCTGTGTTTAGTTCACATTATCCAGGTTCTTACATTCTCTATGGAGTAATAACAAGTAACTTGAAACCACTCACTCCTTTAAATGTCATCTTCAGTGGTGGTGGTGGACTGGTGGTGAATTGTCGTGTTGTTTTCAATTTCCATTTTATTGCTGGAAATGGAGAACTGTGTGAATTGTTAAGCACAGCAGAGCATTCCAACTTCAAATTTGATCAAGTCCTGCATTATTGTTATGCGTGCTTCTAAAAGCTATGTGCATGCTTCTTGATGTGGTAGTGCAGCTTGCAGGCTAATTTCATGTATGTGTGATGGCAATTTCCGAACTTAATTATTGTTATTGTAATGCTTTCTTCAGTGTGAAAATAGTTGTTTTTTGTGTGTTACGTTTAATATTTTGCCTCATCTGGACTGGATTTCTAAGTTTGATTGTTTCAAGGACCCTGTTGAAAGCATCATTTTTTTTATAAACACAGGATGAATTATTTATTATGATTATTAAATGTTGGCTTTATGACCTTTTAGCCCTTAAAGTTTGACGATTTATATCCATCATCCCTAAAACTTTGAAATCGTACCTTTTAGCCCTTGAAGTACCCATTAAAGTTCAATTAACCATTTTTTCTATCGGAAGAAAAATAGAAAAAATGGTTAATTGAACTTTAATGGGTACTTCAAGGGCTAAAATGTACGATTTCAAAGTTTTAGGGTTGATGGGTATAAATCGTCAAACTTTAAGGGCTAAAAGGTCAGAAAGCCTTAAAGGTTCCCTAATAGAAGTTTATACAAGAGTGGAATACGGGCTATATGTGTTTCTATAGCCAATTCAGTAATTTTTTTTTGTTTTCCTTCTTAAAGGAAAACAATCCTTTAGATTTACTCATATCAAATCAGCTGAAAGACTTTCTAAAAACCCAGAATGGACATTCAAGTCCCTTTCTGATCACACACACAATCCGGGCTTGAACTAGCTAATCAGTCAGATGTTTTGTTCACAAATCCTTTAGCAAAACTAATCGGCACAGAACCCCAAACAGAGATAAAATGTTAATCGGGACCGTTAATTGTCTGGACAACCATGAGAGAGTCTGATTCCACCACAAAACAATGAAACATCGGTACTGATTCATGTACAATCCGTGTACAAAGATATAATTAGCATTAACGACGCTACAAAACCGACATTTCCAGATATTTGGCGATGTTAAAAAGCTATGGTATGTGGTCTTTTGAACTCAACATCTCGCCATGAAGAATCAACAATAGCCAGTGGATAATGCCTCTGTCTTCAATCTCAGACTTATGTCTTGTAAAGAAGATGCAGACACCTTTTGCTAATGACGTGGAGAAAGTAGTCCACCCCCAAATACTCCCAGAAAAAGTACCAGACTATAGCATCCCTACCATAAATTCTGATCAACATAACCACATCAAATAACCAAATCTCCATGATAGCTATTGGAGAAAGACGTTGCCAAGTCCTAGTGTGAATTACAAATATAACCTTAGATTAATAACCACGTTTAAACAGCTCCAAGCATAGCAGAGCATTCTGACTTTATATTTAATCAGGTCCTGAAAGCATTCCGACTTTAAATTTAATCAGGTCCTGCATTTTCAGTCTCTTCTCTACCTTCAACTCAAGGAGGAGATCAGAGCCAAAGCATACTCGATGCCATCAAATCCATTACACTAAAAACAGCAACCGCAAAAGATGATGGCAATCACATGACACCCAGTCCCACACCATGTTACTGCGCAATCAACATGGGAACTCCTCTTAGATTCAATTTCCTAATCTACTGACTAATTTCAACAATGTAACTTCATGCTTTGATTGTCTAGTACATTTCCATATTAAATTCTCCAGTTTTCTGGAAAAGTACATTTGCAATTTCACAAATACTATCTAATCTTTTTGATGCCCTGGTTGTTGGTAAAGAATTTTTCTTGGCGGATAAATTTGCAAGCTACAATCTGCAAATGTTACCACTTTCTATAAGTGTTTGTTTAAAGATATGTTAAGAGAACAATTCCAACAACTTTGTTGATATAGGATAGCCATGGAAGAAGACAATATACATGAGATTGGTGAAGGAGAGAGAGAGAGAGAGAGAGAGAGAGAGAGAGAGAGAAAGAGAGAGAGAGAGAGAGAGAGAGAGAGAGAGAGAGAGAGAGAGAGAGAGAGAGAGAGAGAGAGAGAGAGAAATTGAATAATGTTGGATAATTCCAGGCACGGAAAAGATAGGGAAAGGTAATATGTTAAGAAAAACGATATAATATGTCCTAGGTATGGGATTTTCTGTTACAGCATGTACAGTCAGGTCTCTAGTTATCTCGCTCAAAACATGATACATAATATCCTAATTTTTTCTCCGTTGAAAAAATGACTTTGATTGATTGCAAACCGTGAGTAATTAGCAGCATCCTTAAGCATTGTGCTTTTACGGAGCTGACATGTTTTTCATAATTAATCTTCCCTTTTCCTCTCTTGTTTCCTTATTTGCAGCTGTCAAGATGTCTATGAACTTGCTTAGTCACATGCACGAAGTGACACAGAGAGAGAAGGAACTGATGAAAGCATGTACAGATCCTGAGCTTGTTGCTGCAATTATTGGCAACGTCAAAGTGTTCTGCGACAGGGCTTAGTCAGTTGAAGCAGAAAGAAAAAGAAGGGAAAGAAAGCTAGCAGACAAAAGAGTTAGCGAGTTTAACAAGTGTGGAAAGGTTTCATTGAAAAAAGATGTCCAAAGAGTTCTTTATTCTGGACACTTGCAAATTACTAGGTTCATCCTTGCTTGGTCATTTGACCTTTTGCATGTCAATTTTGATTTGAAAATTTTGTGAAGTTTATCAGTTGAGCTGCAATTAGTTCTTGTTGAATCTATTATATATAGATAAATTATAGGCTTAATGACCTTTTAGCCCCTGAGGTTTACTCCCATATACCCATCCACCCCTGTCTTTCAAAAGTGTACCTTTTAGCCCCCGAGGTATGAAATTTGTACCTTTCGACCCTTAAACCCAGTTCAGTTAAAAAAGTCGGGTTTTAACTGAGGGGCAAAAGGTAGGTAGAGAATACCTAGGGGCGCGAGACAACTCTCTCTAAGAAACTCGGCAAAATAGCCCCGTAACTTCGGGAGAAGGGGTGCCTCCCGCGGGTTACTTTTTACTTTGTTTGTTCTATTTAAAATCTCATTGGCCGACCTTGACCCCTGTTATTTTATTTTGAGGTCCTGTCTTCAGGGGCTAAAAGGTACACTTTTAAAAGACAGGGGCTAAAATGTACATTTTTAAAAGACAGGGGCTAATTGGGCTAGTTCTAGTTGGGCATGTATACAATGAAGAATTAAGACTTGAGCATTTATACAAGATTATTAAAGTGTTTTACACGAAGTTTTGAGTTGTGTTGTTTAATTTTCCCGTACAAATAACTTAAGTCTTAGTTATAACCTTTTAAAAATACTTAATACAAAAATCATTCTGTTCAGGTTTGAAATCTGACTAATAAGTGCGTGCATTTGTTGAGTTACTCACAATTTGCGAAGAGGCAAAATATGTCACTTAACGTTGTGCATGCTCAGACAACATAGGTTTCCTTAGTAAGGGATTTTTGTATATCAGTAGCCTAATTTTAAGCTGGAGTCTCTTTTCTTTTCCACCTTGGCTTATTTGTAATTGTTTTTAGTCTTTAATTTAATATGTGAGACGCTGGACGCTTTTAGACTTGAAATATATTGCTGTCTCATGTGGTGCGTTCATCATTGCAGGAAATTGGCGTCAATGTCAGTAGGCTGCATTCCTACAAAGGTGCTGAAACTCTCCCCCGCAGTTGTGATAGTCATGGGTCATGAACGTCTCTTCTGGATGCTCTCCGTTCAACATCTGTTGCAGCCAAGGAAGCTGGAGGTATAACTTAGCATATCGGTGCATTTGTTGTCAAAATGCCATCAGGGGCATTGATAACATTCCTGGACACCCCTGGTCATGCTGCGTTTAGTGCTATGCGGACTAGAGGTGTGGTAGTCACGGATTTGGTTGTGTGCTGGTTGTGGCTGCAGACGATGGTGTGATGCCTCAAACTATCGAAGCTATGGGGCAAAGGATGCTAATGTACCAATTGTTGTTGCAATAAATATGTGATAAACCAGCAGCAGACCCGTAAAGAGTAAAAGTTCAGCTTGCATCAGAAGGCTTGCCACTAGAGGAAATGGGTGGAGATATTCAGGTTGTTATGGTTTCTGCGTTAAGTAAAACTGGACTGGATAATTTCGAGGAGACTTTACTTTTGCAGGATGAGATGATGGAATTAAAGGCTAGAATTAATGGGCCTGCACATGGTTATGTAGTTGAGGCAAGGCTTGACAGAGGAAGAGGTCCATCAGCAACAACAATAGTCAAAGCAGGGACATTAGTCTGCTGGCAGCACATTGTTGTGGGAGCAGAGTGGGGGAGAGTACAGGCCAGTAGAGATATAACAGGGAAATTTATAGAACAGGCTAGTCCTGCAATGCCTGTTGAAATTGAAGGGCTTAAAGGACTTCCAAATGGCAGGTGATCATATTACTGCTGTAGAATCTGAGGATAGAGGAAGGATGCTCAGTGCATGCAGGAAAAAAATCTATGAGAAGGATAGGCTTATGAAGATTAACGAAAATAAGGCAGTATCTCCTGAACTATCAGAAGACGCTGACGTTCCCGAGAGGGTTGAAATGCGAGTTATAGTAAAAGCCGATGTTCAAGGTAGCGTCCAAGCCGTGACAGATGCATTGAAGAGTTTAAACAGTTCACAGGTATGCCCAACAGACATGAATCTATCTCTTCTATTTACTGCTAAATTGATGAATGTAGATTAAAGTCTACTGAGTGATCTTATGATCTTTTAAAAGTGTACCTTTTAGCCCCTGTCTTTTAAAAGTGTACCTTTTAACCCCTGAAGACAGTTTTGCCCCTCAGTTAAAACCCGACTTTTTTAACTGAACTGGGTTTAAGGGTCGAAAGGTACAAATTTCATACCTCGGGGGCTAAAATGTACACTTTTGAAAGACAGGGGCTGATGGGTATATGGGAGTAAACCTCAGGAGCTAAAAGGTCATTAAGCCTAAATTATATTAGAAAAAGGAACTTTTGATATGTAAAATCCTTGAAGATTCAGCCAAACAGAAAGTGTGCTCAGTAGAGGAAATTATTACGTGATCCACTCCTCTTAGGTTTGTGTCAGCAGGGGCGGAACTGGGGGCCAAAGGGAGCCCCAGTTCTACTGAACAGTACCGCCAAGAGCAGGAGTGGAGGTTTATTTGTAATAGTAGGCATCCATAACACATATTTTTCCTTTAATGCTTTTTCTCACCTAAATGTACACAATCCAGTTCTAAGCAAATGGCATATCTCCTAACTTCTCTACATTGAAGATATATATATATAGGCTTGCCAGAGGCTTCAAGATCTTTCATGTTCGTGTTCTCAGTTGAAAGAGGCATTGCATTAGATGTTATGAATGATGACAACTCTGATAACAAGCCATATATCTCATAAAATCTTCTGGATGATTAAGATGCAGACAATGACATCCTCTTCTCATAAAAGGAGCGTCGGAGGAGAACTCAATTATGAGAAAATTTTAAGCATGCAGGAATCATTAACCACTAGTCACAGACCAATTGGTGTAAAATACTCAAACTTTACCAGTACTATGAACTAATATAAACAATATAACAATATTACTGTTGAAGGAATTCAAGCTGACGAAAGCTTAGAGGTATACCACGAAAATTTACCAAGTCTAATGTATACATTACAATACATAATTATTTGAGACAAATTTAGATTAAGGGGGAAAATGTTTGAAAAAGATCTCAACTTGTCCAATAGCAGTGTGGATGGTTAAAATGAACATGAAAATTATAGTAATTTGTATCTCATCGTCTCACGTAAAACACAAATTTGTGCTGGCTAAGTAGATTGTAGGTTTGTACATTCTAATTCTGATGCATGGTAGTTATGATTTATTAATATATTTTATCTGTAAAGTTCAATATTTAGTAAGCAGTTATGAAGACATGCAATAATATTGAAAATTCTTACAAATACAAAGTGTGCAAGTAACATTTACATTAATTTATTGGCAAAACTAGGAAAATAATTATCGAGTATAAGTCTTAAATTTTCTTATTTAAGTATTTTACTTAATTAATGACATTACCTAATTGCATAGTTGATTGAATTTCTTTTCCTAACGAATTTACAAGTTGTTTTGTGTACTATATATATGGGTTTCTCCTCTTGCTTTGGCTAAAACAACCTTCGGCTATAACAAACTCTCTTATATATTATAACTAGTAATAGGTGCATTAAGCTAGAAAGTATGAAGTTCGCAGCAACAATGTGTTTTTGTTGGTACATTATGTTGGTGATTGTGTTCTCTAGAGCAGTAGAATATGAAGAAATTAATGGCAATCTGGCGGGTTACAGCAGTGTCACATTTGATCTGACTAATGGTGCTCGAGCCTACCCAAGTTTCGTAACAAGGCTGCGTAATGTAGTGGAGGCCCCTGCGAGAGTCTGTGGTTTCCAATCAACTCGAAGGAATCCGTTACCGGGAAATGAATATGTATACGTGGACCTGAAGATCAGCAACACGCAATGGGTGACGCTAGGAGTCGATGCCAAAAACCTATATATATGGGGTTATAGAGACAACTTAAAATACAATGGAAACTATAGAACTACTTTTTTTATTGATGCTCCTGAGGATGCTAAAAGCAACCTTTTCCGTGGTTCAACAGTTAGAACCACCAGATTTGGAGGTGGCTATACAAGTCTTGAGAGGGTTGCCGATGTTAGTCGACTGGACCAGCAACTGGGAATTCCAAACCTTGATGGAGCCATTCGATCAGTGTATGGCAGACAAGAAAATGAACTCAACCAGGGCAATGGAGAAGCTAAATTTCTTCTTATCGTTGTTCAAATGGTTGCAGAGGCAACACGTTTCCAGTTTATTGTGGACGCGATTGTTAGAAATGATAACATGCCTGACTTCAAACGGAAAATTGTAAGTTTCCAAAATGATTGGAAATAAATCTCCAAAGCGATTTATAAAGCAGAAGCGGGGACACCAAAGTGTACCAAAATTTCACCAACCCTCATAATAAGTGAGGTTGGGTACAAACAGGAGGTGATCGCAGTGGATGAAATAAAAAATGACATCAGCACTCTCTTGTACCAAATAATATAGTCTCTGATGTTTGTGTAAATTGGCTCTAGTAGTTAGACCTGGCAATTCATGTCGTGTACTTTCGTGTTTCGTGTACTAAGAGGCTAAACCATTAACGAAACGAAATAAGTTCGTGTACCCATTTTGCAAAACGAAAACGAAACGAAAAATTTCGTGTAAACACGAAACGAAACGAAAAGTACACGAAATTTGTCGTGTACTTATCGTGTACACGAAAAGTACACGAAAACGAAAACGAAAACGAAACAAAAAGTACACGAAAGTACACGAAAAGTACACGAAAAGTACACGAAAAGTACACGAAAACAAAAACAAAAACGAAACAAAAAGTACACGAAACGAAAACGATAAGTGTTGAGTGCCCATTGACCATGACCAATACATACAGATTATTTTAAGTATTTATGAATTATGATATACAATATTTTAAGTATATAATTTTGTATAAAAATAATACATACAATATTTATTTATGATATGTATTTATATAATTTTAAAATATTTATTTATTTATTTAATTATTTCGTGTACTTTCGTTTCGTGTCGTGTACCCAAGGGTAAACCCAAAACCGACACTAAATTCGCTCGTGTAATTTCGTGTTCGTGTACTGAAAAGGTTAAACCAAACCCGTAATTTTCGTGTCGTTTTTTTGTCGTGTTTTCGTGTCGGGTACGAAATTGCCGGCTCTACTAGTAGCAGTAGCCAGCTCAACTGCATGTATTATTCGATTAAATAAAAAAATCTATTTGTTTCATTCCTGTTTCTGTGCTAGTTCTTTGTTGCTGGCTAATGCAAAAAAGTACTATAGTTAGGAACTTGATCCCTTTGTATCAATTATGTTTGCTAATGGTTCATTTATTAATATTCTTAAAACTATTATCCACAATATAACCAAGTATAACAGAACCTACTACAGAGATCTGCATTAATAAACCAGTAGCTGAAAAAGAACATGCTAGCCCACACAATCGTAACATCTATATGTAACACCCCCATCTATATCTAAATGAGGGGCTACTTATAAAACCATAAACCTGCAAACAGAGCACTAAAATAATCTCTAAATAATAATTAAATAGTCTAATAATCTCCAAGATAATATTAAACCTCCAAAACAGTTCAAAACAATAAATACGAAAACCAAAATCTCTAAAATGATATTCAAGTCTAAATAATGATAGAAGTCTGCAAATCCTAATCAATGATATAAAGGGGTGGCTCTCCATCACACAGTCCCAGATCCCCCTAAGCACCTGCCAGAAAAAGAATACAGCATGAGCCAATTGCCCAGTACGGATTTGGAATACAGTTTATAAAACATAAAACAGATGTTCATATTTGACAGTTTATAATGAAACATTTATCTAAAAATAATTATGGCTGAAGCAACGAGGGGTTAGGATATTTCATACCGAGATCAGAACAGAACAGATACAAATACACACATCATAGGGTACCTAATGTGTGCAACAAACCGGCTAACGTGTACGGCATATACAACGTCACCGTCAAATCACAAATCACAAATCATAAATTCTGGGTGCACCCACGTATCCTGAAACAAATATCAAATGCGCAAAAGCTCGCCTCCTGAGCTATCAGAACAGAAGGATACGCCATGACCAATCACACTGCCATGGAAGTGTCATGTCACTGGTGCCGCAATGACATGGCTGTAGTACCCCTACAGCTGGTTAACTCGGTATACCCTATATCACTAAGGGTTCAAATATAATATTTCGCAATACTTTTAAATCACAGAACAGATATTCTCAATATTTTCAGCAGATATAAAATATACGCAATATCAGAAAATCGCAGAAACGGATATTTAAATATTTCAAACAGATTTAAATATATTTTTCAGAGTCAGAACAAATTTTCATATTCAAAATGATTAAAAACCAAACGAACGGATTTGAGATCAAAACGAATTTAATTTAAATATTACTAAGAGGAGTAGCGCTGAATAACAGAGGAGAGAATCCGTACCTCGAAAATTACCAATCTCAAACACTAACAACGTTAGCTTACACTCCCGACCTGCGACCTAACACAAATTTATAATCTATAATTAATATACATTATTCAGTTAGCCTTGGCTAGTCACTTAGCCGTCAACACGCAAGCCTCATCAGTAATTTAGCATCCATTATTAATAAGATATACAATACACTTAAACTAACTAACATGAACATGGCCGAGTGTACATAATTTAAATATAATAATATTAAATGAATTACTTATAAAATGCTTATTAGATAATTGACAAATACCTAAATAATGATAATTTAATATTAAACATGCACCCCTGGTTCAAGGTTTCGATATATAACATTAAAAAAAAACGGCAAAATGGTAGATTCTTGTAAAACAATAATTTAATATATATATATATCATGATACTTAAAGCAAGTACGAGCCAGAGAATAAATAATTTTTTTTTTTTTTTTTTTTTAAATATCGAATGCCATTGTTGAACCAAGTAAATCATATGGTATTTAATTATACATAAATACTCAATTAGCACTTAAAGTATAGATTACAAATATTAATTATAATTCCAGAAAATAACACATCAATATTACAAGCATAAGAAAGCAAATAATTGTAGACATGTGAATTGGCTTGCGAACAAAAGTAAAAGCATCAGGATCAGTTAACAATCAATACATATAATAAACATCCTTCTTTAAACAAATTATGTAAAGACTGATGATGCTATACGTTACGAATAGGCTAACCTGTAATGAAGGTACTAGTCAAGAAAACGAGACGAATGATTCCTCTACTCCCCTGTTGCGGCTCCTATTATAGCCTCCACGCTAATGTTCTACTTTATATTTTTTTTAGGGCACTTAATAAATATATAGGCAGAGGTTACCGACTAGTACTAGAAGTACAATACGTCCTTACTCTTCTCTAAATAGTAGTTTATTTAATAACATGTTGTTTGTTTTTTTTCTTCTAATTACTAATATTAATATTAATATAAAATCACGTACATTACATATATACCCCCTTAAAAAGGATTCCGTCCCCGGAATCTAACGAAACTAAAATTGTACCTGAATTGAACAAATGTGGATATCTCCCACGAATAGATTCTTCTAATTCCCAAGTAGCCTCTCTCTCAGAATGATTTTTCCACAAGACTTTCACAAACGGAATAGTACTCTTTCTCATAACTCGTTCCTCTCGAGCTAGGATAGCTTCTGCTTTCTCCTCACAAGTAAGATCTTCTCTAATCGTATGCAATGGATACTGAACTACATGAAGCGGATGATACTTGTAACCCCTCAGAACAGACACATGAAAAACATTATGCACATGAGATAACTGTGGTGGTAACGCAACCCTATAAGACACTTCACCAACTTTCTCTATAACATCAAAAGGACCAACATATCTCGGACTAAGCTTCCCTTTCATGCCAAAACGTTTAACACCCTTCCAAGGCGACACCTTCAAGAACACATGATCACCAGGTTCAAATCCACCAAACTTCCTATGTTGATCCGCATAACTCTTTTGACGTGATCGGGCCTCCTTCAAACTTGCCTTAGCCTGCTCCACCTTCTCATTAGTGACTCTAACTAACTCCGGCCCTTCAACGACTCTCTCACCAACCTCATCCCAACAAGACGGTGCTCTACACCTCCTACCATACAAAGCCTCAAATGGTGGCATACCAATACTCGCGTGCCAACTATTATTATACGCAAACTCAACAAGATACAAATACTTATCCCAATCACCTGTCCACTCCAAAGCACAAGCCCTCAACATATCCTCTAATGTCTGAATCGTCCTCTCTGACTGTCCATCAGTCTGCGGATGAAAAGCTGTACTAAAATTAAGTCTCGTACCCCAAGCCTGCTGAAATCCCTTCCAAAAACGTGATGTAAACCTCGTATCCCTGTCAGAAACTATCGACACAGGCACACCATGAAGTCTAACAATATCTCGCTGAAAAATTTCTGCCAACTCATGAATAGAAGTAGTCTCTCTAATAGGTAAGAAATGAGCTGATTTAGTAAGTCTATCAACCACCACCCATATAACATCGTTCTTCCTGAAGGTTCTCGGCAAATGAGTCACAAAATCCATAGTAATGTTCTCCCACTTCCAAACTGGAATATCTAACTGCTGCAACAATCCACTAGGCCTCTGATGATCTATCTTCACCTGTTGACAGATAAGACATTTCCCCACAAATTCTGCTATGTCTCCTTTCATTCTACTCCACCAAAAGTGCTCCTTCAAATCTCTATACATCTTAGTGGAACCTGGATGAATAGAGAATGAAGAACTATGAGCCTCGGTCAAAATTTCTTCACGAATCGCCACGTCTGCAGGCACACACAATTTACTACCCAACCATAACACACCCTCATCATCAACACGGAAATGTTTTTGCTTACCGGCTGTCACCTCCGATCTAATGACATCCAATCCTGTATCTTTCTTTTGAGCTTCCTTGACCCTTGAAACCAGATTTGGTTCCACTCTCAAACTAGCAATGCTACCACCTGATCCTCTAACATACAACTCAATACCAAAGCGCTCCATATCTGAAATAAGATGCGGCTGAGTAATTAGAGATGCAACACTCCCCAAGTTCTTCCTACTAAGAGCGTCTGCCACAACATTTGCCTTCCCTGGATGGTACTGAATATTAGCATCATAATCCTTAATAAGTTCAAGCCACCTCCGCTGTCTCATGTTAAGCTCCTTTTGAGTAAAAATGTACTTAAGACTCTTGTGATCAGTGAAAATATCACAAGTCTCTCCATACAAATAATGCCTCCAAATCTTCAAAGCAAAGACCACTGCTGCTAACTCCAAGTCATGCGTAGGATAGTTTACCTCATGGGGTTTAAGCTGCCTAGAAGCGTAAGAAATCACCTTCCCATGCTGCATAAGAACACAACCCAATCCTCTCTTAGAAGCATCACTATAAACCTGATATCCTCCACTCCCTGATGGCAACACAAGTATAGGAGCCGTCACCAATCTCTTCTTCAACTCTTGGAAACTCTTCTCACGATCATCATTCCACTCGAACTTAACACCCTTTCTCATCAGTTGAGTCATCGGCAAAGCTATGGATGAAAAACCCTCCACAAAGCGCCTATAATAACCTACCAAACCCAAGAAACTCCTCACCTCTGTCACATTGCTAGGTCTCGGCCAATTAGTGATAGCCTCGACTTTCGCAGGATCTAACTCAATCCCTCTAGCAGACACAACATGCCCTAAAAATGCTACCTGTTCTAACCAGAAGTCACATTTTGAAAATTTTGCAAACAATTTCTTCTGTCTCAAGATCTCAAGTACAGTACGTAAGTGCTCCTCATGCTCCTCCTTACTCCTAGAGTATATCAAGATATCATCGATAAAGACGACAACAAACTTATCCAAATAATCATGAAAGACACGATTCATCAAATCCATAAATACCGCTGGAGCATTCGTCAACCCAAAGGACATCACAAGAAACTCATAATGCCCGTAACGAGTACGAAATGCTGTCTTCGGAATATCTTCATCCCTTACTCGCAACTGATGGTAACCCGATCTCAAATCTATCTTCGAAAAGTACTTCGCCCCGTGCAACTGATCGAACAAGTCATCAATGCGTGGCAAAGGATACCTGTTTCTGATAGTCACCTTATTCAACTCCCTGTAGTCAATACACAACCTCATAGAACCATCCTTCTTCTTCACAAACAACACTGGAGCACCCCACGGAGATACACTTGGCCTGATAAATCCTCTATCCAATAACTCTTGCAACTGCTCTTTCAATTCCTGCAACTCTAATGGTGCCATTCGGTACGGCGCCTTAGAAATAGGCTCTGCACCTGGAACAAGTTCAATAGTAAACTCCACCTCTCGCTGTGGTGGCAACCCTGGTAGCTCATCAGGAAACACGTCTGCGAATTCATTCACAACTGGATAATCCTCGATGCGAGGCTCATCCTTAGACATATCCTTCACGAAAGCAAGATAGCCATCACAGCCCTTAGACAAAAGTTTACTCGCCTTTAGAGCTGAAATCATTTTAACCTCTCCTTTCGGTTGAGAACCCTGATATATAAATTCTGGTTTATCTGCATCCCCAAAGATCACCCTCTTCCCCTGACAATCAATTGTAGCTCGATGTTCACTCAACCAATCCATACCCAAAATAATGTCAAAGTCATGCATCTCCATCGGAAACAAGTTAACCTTACAATTTCTATCCCCAACAGCTATCGGACACTCTCGGTACACATCAGAAATAATAACGGAATTCCCCATTGGGGTAGCAATAGACATACGAGGATATAATAATGATGGAAGAACACCAAGATGACGAACAAACGATAAAGACACAACAGAATGAGTCGAACCAGTATCAAATAACACATAAGCATCACGTCTACCAACAAGAAGTGTTCCTGAAACGGTACCTGAATGAGCTGCTGCCTGATTAGCAGTCAATGCAAACACTCTGCCTGAAGGATTCTCCTGATTCTGCTGACCACCACTACCACTACCTCCACCACCAGTGTTCCGCGATGTCGGACAATCCTTAGCCCTATGCTGCATCGAACCACATAAGAAACATGCCCCAGACTGTTTATAACAAGCTCTCCCTGGGTGATGTCCACCACATGTAGCACAAGGAGCCACTGGAATCATATTGGGGTTACCCCCATACACTGAATAACGATTCTGCCCCTGTTGACGATTTTGCCCTTGTTGACGATTCTGCCACTGCCTAGGCTGCTGCTGCTGAAACCGCTGAAACTGCTGATTCTGATTCTGATTCTGATTCTGCTTCTGACCACCATACTGATTCTGACCGTAAGTCGACTGAGTCCTCATATTCTGGTATCTTCCACGCCACTGTCCCTGCTGATTACCTTGACCTCCATTCCACTGTTTACCCTGTACAGAACTCTGATCATCTCTAGGCCTCTTACGATCATTCTGAAACCTGGAAGCTCTATACTCATTACGCTCCTTCTCAATATCCTTAGCTGCATCTGCCACCTCCGCCACATTAGGAAACTTTAGTGAAATGATAGAACCCCTCAGATTAGGTCTCAGTCCCCATTTAAATTTTTCAGCTTGCTGTGTAGCAGTCCCTGCAACTGTCCCAGCAAATCCAGCTAACCTGATAAACCTCGCCATATAGTCAGTAAGGCTCTCATCGAAGTTCTGCGAGATAGAATGAAACTCCCTCAAATATGCCTCCCTGTCTGCATTAGAAAAGTACTGCTCATAGAAAACTTCCTTAAATCCCTGCCAAATCAATGTCTCTGTAAACTCATCACCCCTCGTAGCCTTCACACCTCTCCACCATCGCTGAGCATCCCCTTCTAACTTATATACAGCCAATCTGACCTTCTGGATCTCATCGCAACCCAAAGCATCAAAAATCTTCTCAAGATGAACAATCCAGTTCTCAGCATCAATAGGAGTCTGTGGTGCGTGAAAAGATTCTGGTTTCTGCTTAACAAATCTCTCCAACCATACAAATGGCTCCACTGGATTACCCTGACCCTCCGGATTTTGCTGATGTCCTTGATCATTCTGATTATTCTGACCATCTTGATTCCCTTGACCATTCTGATTATTCTGATTGTTCTGATTATTCTGATTATTCTGATTTGCCATGGCTTGCTGTATACCCTGAGCCACTGCTTGACCTATCATCGCGGCTAACTCAGCTTGGCTAACACCCAAGTTAGTCCGATTAGTAGTTCGATTACGTCTAGGAGGCATCTACAATATAAGATAACGAACGAATGAAGATAACAAGAATAGATAAGCAGAAGCGATTTAAAAACAGAAGTCAAAAGAATAGAGCAAAATGAAATGAGCTTGAAAGAGAGCACTCATCCTAACGTCTACCCAATCTCACAGGTCAACCTAAATAGGTTTTCTACAAGAAAGAACCTGAGCTCTGATACCATCTTTGTAACACCCCCATCTATATCTAAATGAGGGGCTACTTATAAAACCATAAACCTGCAAACAGAGCACTAAAATAATCTCTAAATAATAATTAAATAGTCTAATAATCTCCAAGATAATATTAAACCTCCAAAACAGTTCAAAACAATAAATACGAAAACCAAAATCTCTAAAATGATATTCAAGTCTAAATAATGATAGAAGTCTGCAAATCCTAATCAATGATATAAAGGGGTGGCTCTCCATCACACAGTCCCAGATCCCCCTAAGCACCTGCCAGAAAAAGAATACAGCATGAGCCAATTGCCCAGTACGGATTTGGAATACAGTTTATAAAACATAAAACAGATGTTCATATTTGACAGTTTATAATGAAACATTTATCTAAAAATAATTATGGCTGAAGCAACGAGGGGTTAGGATATTTCATACCGAGATCAGAACAGAATAGATACAAATACACACATCATAGGGTACCTAATGTGTGCAACAAACCGGCTAACGTGTACGGCATATACAACGTCACCGTCAAATCACAAATCACAAATCATAAATTCTGGGTGCACCCACGTATCCTGAAACAAATATCAAATGCGCAAAAGCTCGCCTCCTGAGCTATCAGAACAGAAGGATACGCCATGACCAATCACACTGCCATGGAAGTGTCATGTCACTGGTGCCGCAATGACATGGCTGTAGTACCCCTACAGCTGGTTAACTCGGTATACCCTATATCACTAAGGGTTCAAATATAATATTTCGCAATACTTTTAAATCACAGAACAGATATTCTCAATATTTTCAGCAGATATAAAATATACGCAATATCAGAAAATCGCAGAAACGGATATTTAAATATTTCAAACAGATTTAAATATATTTTTCAGAGTCAGAACAAATTTTCATATTCAAAATGATTAAAAACCAAACGAACGGATTTGAGATCAAAACGAATTTAATTTAAATATTACTAAGAGGAGTAGCGCTGAATAACAGAGGAGAGAATCCGTACCTCGAAAATTACCAATCTCAAACACTAACAACGTTAGCTTACACTCCCGACCTGCGACCTAACACAAATTTATAATCTATAATTAATATACATTATTCAGTTAGCCTTGGCTAGTCACTTAGCCGTCAACACGCAAGCCTCATCAGTAATTTAGCATCCATTATTAATAAGATATACAATACACTTAAACTAACTAACATGAACATGGCCGAGTGTACATAATTTAAATATAATAATATTAAATGAATTACTTATAAAATGCTTATTAGATAATTGACAAATACCTAAATAATGATAATTTAATATTAAACATGCACCCCTGGTTCAAGGTTTCGATATATAACATTAAAAAAAAACGGCAAAATGGTAGATTCTTGTAAAACAATAATTTAATATATATATATCATGATACTTAAAGCAAGTACGAGCCAGAGAATAAATAATTTTTTTTTTTTTTTTTTTTTTAAATATCGAATGCCATTGTTGAACCAAGTAAATCATATGGTATTTAATTATACATAAATACTCAATTAGCACTTAAAGTATAGATTACAAATATTAATTATAATTCCAGAAAATAGCACATCAATATTACAAGCATAAGAAAGCAAATAATTGTAGACATGTGAATTGGCTTGCGAACAAAAGTAAAAGCATCAGGATCAGTTAACAATCAATACATATAATAAACATCCTTCTTTAAACAAATTATGTAAAGACTGATGATGCTATACGTTACGAATAGGCTAACCTGTAATGAAGGTACTAGTCAAGAAAACGAGACGAATGATTCCTCTACTCCCCTGTTGCGGCTCCTATTATAGCCTCCACGCTAATGTTCTACTTTATATTTTTTTTAGGGCACTTAATAAATATATAGGCAGAGGTTACCGACTAGTACTAGAAGTACAATACGTCCTTACTCTTCTCTAAATAGTAGTTTATTTAATAACATGTTGTTTGTTTTTTTTTCTAATTACTAATATTAATATTAATATAAAATCACGTACATTACACTATAGCAATTTTCAATTCAAGAACAATTTAAAGATTGCTATCATAACATGACAAGGGTTTTCAGAAAATCGCAAAGAATAGCGAACTAATGAAATAAGCTTTTAACCCAGCAGCCTCAAAAATCTGAACCAGGCTTCTTAACCAGCAACTTTAAAGCTCAGTAATTAAAATTTCATTAAATTTATTGAGTCAGAAAGATAATTGAAAGTTATTAAAGGTCTTATACAAAGCCAACCCTTAGTTCCAATAGAATTAAAGGAAATCTGAACTGTGCGTGCTGTTGCTGCTGTCAAGTTCAGATCGGCTTGTTTGCACAAGATTCTGCGAATTTAGCTAATAAACTGGACTTGACTCGATAACTCTAGCTCTTAAAGTTTGACCAACTAGTTTAAAGGATAAATGTCTGATAACATAACTAACATAACTAACATAAATGTCAGCAAGATGTGAAGACAGTACGATCTGTACTACTAATATGAGGTACTCTAAGGTTACCACCGAGTTGTGGCAATCTTAGAATGCTTCTTGGACTGAAAATTGGTGTTGAGTTTTACGGTTGTGTGGGCTAGCATGTTCTGTTTGGACTCTGTAAGAATGACTCAAATGACTCTGAATCCTTGTTCAAGTCCAAAACCTGATTACATTTCCACTATGTAACATAATTGTCTTTTGTTGCAGCAATATCGGATCCTATAGAGGAGTGTGAAGTAGCAGCAGTTGTTTGGCAAGTTGATAACATGTACATAAGGTGTCATTCAAAGACTAGTAACAAGGTTTGCAGGGCTGCAAGTCTTCGTCATCCAAATACAATTTCCGTGAAGGGTGTCATTCAAAGGGCTGCGAGAATTCATCATCCAAATAGTTGAGGAACATTCGCCTCAAAATGGTGTCAATGTAAGAACAGTTTAACATGATTTGATCAGTAGTCTTAGAGCCTTCAATGCAGAAGAAACTCCGAGTCTTATATTGTTTCGGGTTCAAGATGAAATAAAATTTGAGTCATTTGAATCATCAATCGTTCTAATGGCTTGATCGTCAAACAACTAAGTAATTTGGATTACCAGCATTGTGATTACTTTTGTGTCGGTTAAGAAAAAGAAGTTAGTCATGGATGGGACTACTGTTGCTTTTGACAGATACGGCCTACGGGTGATAAAAACAAGGAACAAAAAACAAAAAAATTTGCTTTTACAGTGAACAGTTGGGTCACATACAGTTCATGTATCACAAAGTAAAAGAAAAGTTCGTGGCAGTGGATAAAATCTCGTATTGACCCTAACTCAGGGTGACAAATTAAACATATATCGTATATATGTTTCATATATACTATGGGTCCTGTCCCTGATAATTGATTGTCAGATACCATTTATTTAACAATCTGTTCCTGAACCGTTGGATCAACATTTCGACGGTTAAGATTAAAAAAAAAAAATTTAATCACTCCTCGTATTTTTTCCGCGGAGCACTGTTCCTCCGCGGAAATTTATCACGGAGCCCTGTACCCACTCCGCGATAATTTTCCGAGGAGCTTCTTAAAGAAAGATATGTCCGGTGCTCATTCCCCAAACAACTAGGTAATGAAGGGCCAAGAAACGGACTAAGACAGGACTTCCTGATTAACATTTAAAATAATTGAGCATAACTAACTCTAATTTTTGTCTCTGATCAGCTAAATTAAATTTTAAATGTGCCCCTAATTAAGCAATTAAACTCAAAACTATACTATAAAATCTTCTATTTCTCTTATAATTTTTCTCCCGACTTCTTTATTACTCCCTCCGTCCTAGCAGGAAGTTAACATTTGAAATAGAAGGCTCGACACACATTTTAAAGCCCTTTTAAAGTATATTTCCTTTAATTGTTTTATTTATTTTTTTCTTCTGAATAAAAATTAAATGTTTGGATTTTTATTCAAAAAAGAAAAATTTTAAAAATAAATAATGGAACTATATTTTATAGAAGTCTTAAAATGCGTGTCGATCCCTCTATTTCAAATGTTAACAAATGGATGGGAAGGAGGGAGTAACTTATTAGTCAACTCATGTACTTGTTCATTTTATTCAACCAAAATTAGGTCTCCAACCTGACTTTTCTGCTTGGAAATATGTAACCAAACAAATGAAGAAAGTCAACGATGAATCTAAAATGACCAGAACGTATAGATCAAAGGGGAGTTAATCAAGAAGCTCCGAGGAAAATTATCGCGGAGCGGGTACAGGGCTCCGCGATAAATTTCCGTGGAGGAAGAGTGCTCCGCGGAAAAAATACGCGGAGTGACTAATTTTTTTTTTTTTTTTTTAATCTTAACCGTCGAAATGTTGATCCAACGGTTCAGGAACAGATTGTTAAATAAATGGTCCCTGACAACCAGGACCCATATACTATATACAGCTTAAAACCCACACAGATTGTTTTAAGTAGTTTTTTTTATGTTATACTTCCTCTGTCCCATCCATTTCTATACAGTTTCTATTTTGGATGTCTCTCTCATTTCTATACATTCCAAAAATAGTAAATTTTAATAATATAAAATACTATTACACCTATTACTTTTCTCCTTCTATAAAAATATAAACACTATTACACCTACTACTTTCCTCCACTATCTCAAATCTATTATTAAATATTAATAGGTCCCGCCACTTTACCCACTTTTCATCTTACTTTACTCATTTTTTATACATTTTCTTGGTCTCCGTGTCCGAATACAATGCATATAATTCCATGTCAAATAGGGAGTAAACATGTCAAAATAGGTAAACTTTTTAAAAAATTAAAGCATTAAAATAGGTTTCAAAATAAATAATTATTGGTTTACCCGTGCTATTTTCGGAAAAGGAAGAGTTTTAGCAAGTAAAAATATAATTAAAATAGTGTTACCCTGATATTTTGGGAAGGGGCGGTTAATAAGTAAAAATAAAAAAGGTAACATGTTTCAGTTAAAAAAGGTAATTGGCCGTTTAAAATAAATAATTATAAGTTTACTCGTGATATTTTTGAAAAAGGGGGATTTTAGTAAGTAAAAATAGAAAAGTTAACATGTTTTAGTTAAGAAAGGTAATTGCCCGTTTAAAATAAATAATTTTGGGTTTATCCGTGATCTTTTTGGAAACGGGGGGTTTTAGTAAGTAAAAATAGAAAAAATAACATGTTTTAGTTAAAAAAGGTAATTGCTCGTTTAAAATAAATAATTATGGGTTTACCCGTGATCTTTTTGGAAAAACAGGGGTTTTGGTAAGTAAAAATAGAAAAATTAACTTGTTTTAGTTAAAAAATGTAACTACCTATGATATTTTTGTGATATTTTTGGAAAATTAGGAAATTTTGTTAGAAAAAATATAAAAGATAACATGTTTTAGCTGAAAAAGGTAATATGTTATAAATATGTCTTATTATTTAATAATATTTTTTATTAATAAGTAAAGGTAATTAAGTAAAATCACGAAGTACCAAAAAAGAGTTACCAAAAAAGAGGTACCGTACCGACCAAACATTTAATGTTTCGTCTATTATATTATAGTATAGATATATGAGATTATATATGTTCTGCAACAATAATCTTGCAAAATATAATATTTTGTCAATTGTATTATATGAAAATCATTATATATGTACTCCCTCCGTCCCAATAATTTCTATACACTTTTCATTTTGGGATGTCCCAATCAATTCTATACATTCCAAAAATAGTAACTTTTAATAATATAAAACACTATTACACCCACTACTTTTTCCACTATCTCTATTCTATAATAATATAAAACACTATTACACCCACTATTTTTCTCCACTATCTCAAATATATTATTAAATATTGATAGGTCCCACCACTTTACCCACTTTTCATCTAATTTTACTCATTTTTTATATCTTTTCTTAATCTCCGTGCCCCAGTCCCAGTGTATACAATTCACTGGGACGGAGGGAGTAATATATATATATGAAAAATATAGTACATAGTATTTTTGAATTTATAATAAATATCAAATTAAGTATAAAAGATAATTTATTTTATTTAAAATAAATTATATTTTAATTAAAGAAAGTAGCCAACTAACTATTATTATTTTATTATAATTTTTGTGAGAGAAATTTGGTAATAACACCTCGAGAGAATATCGCTGGAATAACTGATTTATCTTTGATTATCGGACGTAGTTGCAGGTTCACACGTCCACAGCTTCAGGTACGACTTTTAGAGCTTCAGCTGCAGCTGCCAGAGCAGGTAGAGAAATATGGTGTTTTTGGGACTGAGTTTGCTAGGTTTTCGGGCAACAAGGTCGGAATAATCCCTCCTTGACCGATCCCAGCTTCCGGAAATATGTATTGCTCAAGTGCTTCTACATAATTCTTGTTGAATAAAGTGAGATTCCAACTCTTGCAAAGTGCCTACATATCTTATATTTATAGGAATCAAGTCTCATGTAGTTCTTAGGTTTTGGGCTCTTTTACTTGATGATTAAACCACGGTTTGATAAGTATTAACAGAGTTTCGAGCTTATTATTCCCAGAACAATGCAACCTAGATTGTAGAGGGGGGGGGGGGGGGGGTTGAATACAATCTAGTTAATTTTACAAAACTTTTTCAAACTTTTTACAGTATGAATATATGTGTTAATATATGTGTTGGTAAATTAACTAAGAATTGAGACAAGCCATGAACATAAATGAATTCTTCGAGTTAAAAAGGAATGCATGAGAGCTCAATACACCATAGATCACATATTGCAACAACACAAATATATTGCCTTAAGGCCTATATTTGTTGCAATAGATTTTATTGCAACGAATGTGCAAAATTTCAGCGTTGCATCCGCCTCTGTTGCAGTAGAGCCATTTAGCAACGATTTCAGCACCATACAGCAACATTAAAAATCATTGCAATAAAGACATGTAGGTTTTATAGTCTTCAGCAACGTTTAAAAATCATTGCAGTAGCAAATGACTGGAAAACAAATCACTTTAAGGCATCAAATATTAGTCCAATTGCAATGAATTTTTTAGACTAATCGCAGTAGTTTATGCCATTATTGCAATAATTTTATAGCAGTTGTAACATTTATTTGTAACATATTTGGACACAATTGCAACAATTTATAAAAATAAAGGCGAATGGTTCCCTTTAAAATACATCTAGCCAGGCATAAAAGCCACAAATCAATGCAAAACCAAGCATAAATATCATTTCATTGAAATTACTATTTACCAAAAATTCACAAGTAGCAACAACGTCGTCCTCGAAACCATCCAAAAGATAAGTCAAAACAAAACGACAAAGTCCTATCTTCCTAACTGATTCGTACAATACATAATAAACCTAAAGTATACAACTGATGAGTACAATACAACATTGATGCGAGTAACTAATACGGTTGAACGAGAACTGTAACGTTTGAAGGGTAACATCCAGCCGAAGAATATGTACACCTAGAGCATAGATGTAGCCAAAGTTTTCCATCACCTGCCAGCCACCTAAAAAATAAAATTAATTATAAAGAATTACAAAAAATTCTGAGATACTACAGAAAAGTCGACATTGATTGTTTTGGGATCTATGATAGGACAATTATTAGTTATAAGGGCAAAGAAATATTATTGTACCACAGAGTGTCAGTAATTGATTTAGGTCTTGAATGGAGCAGTGATGACTTCATAAAGATATAATAAAAGCGAGCGTATAAAAGCTTCAAAGAACATGCAAAATAATAATTCTTTAGCATACTATTTACCACAGAGTAGCCATATCACATATTTTTAGTCTTGGAAATATTATGGATACCTGCTATGTAATGTTCAAAGACAAAGAATACCTGTGATGTTACACAGTTGTCCCACTCTGTCCAGTGTATTAACCGTCGCCGAACGTTGCATTTTCTCACATCAACTAGTAATGTAAGTGACTGCAGAGAGACTAAACCCATGCTCTGTAGAACCATTCATCAGTTAGATCCATGCAAGGCACACAAAACTACCTAGCATACAGATCCATTTTATAAAAAACGATGAAATTCATCTTTCACAATATCAAAAACTGATGTTAAAGATATAAGGATCAACTGTTATGTCAATGCTATAAGGATCAAAAGCTGATGTTAAAGATATAAGGATCCATGACCGTAGAATTTTAATCTGATATGATTAATTCAGGAAGCAAGGGATAAACAAAGAGGTTTCCTAAACAGGTGGTTTGTTGATAACTAAAAAATTGTTGCTTTGACAGGTTCAGGTAAGCCCCAACATTTAAAATGTTACATTGTGGGAATGGCTGAGATTGGATTCTTTACTATGGCTACAACATGGCTGAGTTCTGAAAGGATGACAGGTCCGGTGGTGAGTCGAGATTAAAGACATGAGGATTCTTGTTCCTAATTAAGAAAGATTTTCATTTAGCAGTAGCTTCATAAGAGCAGATCAATGAGCAGATCATTCAATTATTATTAATTTTAGAGTGACAAGAAAAGAAAAAGAAGGTTTACCTTGGTCCTCTTTCAATAAGTTTACCATATTATTATTAATTTTAAAAATACTGAGAATCATCCTCCGTATCATGCATGACAGTTTAGTGTATAATATCAAGTTAACTAATAATTATCTAAGATCTAAGAGAATCTCCAGATTTAATTACTGTAAAGATGTGATACAAGTTAAACATTTTAAGAAACTTACGCATCATCTTCCTGCACTTGTGTCCTGCATATCTTATCCAGTTGACTAAAACTACAGGTTAAATGCCTTCGACAGAAAATCATCCAGTCGACGACTAAAGACAAATTGTTAGCAATCAAGTGAAATTAAAGTGTGTTAGAAATAGTCAATGAACTCAGTATTCAGAAGCAAATGCACACTGAGAACATATACCATATTTACAGGCAAATAGTACTATCAACGAAGAACGAACCATGTAACTTGGGAAATGTAGATAGCAGAACAATTCTAAATTGCCAAGCATCTGAATTATGTTCATAACAATCCATTGCTAAGGTAGATTCAGATGAGATAAAGAAGTATTGCAGGGAAAAAAAAGATGTACCTCTTTTTCGTTTTCCTTTTCACCTGTGCTAGTTCAGTACTATCCCCCCAGTTGAGCTTAACAAGACTTTCCAGACATATATGGGTTTTCCAAAAGTTAGGAATGACAAATCTTTTACTGACCTCTTCTAGTTCAAGGTCATACCAAGGAATCTGTCCACCACTTTTCTATAGAAGGACTTCCTTACCACTGTCTGAATATGCCATAGCTTTGAGTTGCATAAACCGAATACCAACATTCTGTTCAACAGACAATATCTTGCTTCACGACTTCTTCACACCATATTTCTCTATATGCACTTAATCTTGCAAACTGAAAATTTTTATGCACTTAAACTTACAAACTGTTCGTCGCTACTTTTGTTGTAGAAACTAATAGCTACTTAGTATAACTAACAGTCAACTTGATTAACAACAAAAGAAAAAAGAGACTCAGACGGAAAATATAGAAATCTAACAGACACAGAGATCAAGTACTAGATATTTTGAGTTCCTTCCTGGTTCTTTCTTTTCAACTTCAAGAGCATGAAGAATAACATTTGTTCTGTGTGCATACTTCACAAGTAGGGGTTGTGCTTCTATCAAGTTTTGTGTCTTAGCTTTTGGTTTCTAATGATAATTTGCCCATAAAAAACTGCATTAAAGATTTAATTAGTTTACCAATCTGTCTGATAATAGCTTATCATTTCACAATAATATATATATTATAACCATATGAGGTCTTAACTAAGTAGGCACGCGGTGAAGAACAACAGTCTCAACAGTGAGACCAGGCCCAAAACCAAACAGAACACCCCAATCAACATCACACTATCAAACACTGATCACTTAACAATGTAGAACAAACAAACACGAAAACTCACAATCAGGACCCCAAACAGTGCATTCATATTTCAATATCTTTTGCGAATACACGTATCTATATACCCTTAAACACAAAACTAACACAGAGCCAAACAAAATCCCTAATGTAAAACCCCTAATTCTAAAAATCAACTTAAACAAAATCTCAATTCAACCCTAATTAAAAATTAACCATATAAATTGATTTTTAAAATAGCACAAATTAACAATTAAACCCTAATTGATACATCTAAAATCTATTTTAAAATTGATTTGGGGAAAGAAGAAACCTTTGTCGAGCTCGAGTGTTCTTTGATTTTGAATTTTTGAGCTTGAGTTTTCGAGCTTTGAGTGTTCTTAGGGCTTCAATCTTCAAGATTCAATTTCTCTCTATCGCCTCCTCTCTCTCTCGCTTGTCTCTGTGTCTGAGTGTTTTTTTAGTGAAAATGTTTTAGTCAAATGTCAGGGTTAGTGTTAGAAAGCCCGGGCAAAATAATTTGGCAAGCCCGCTTCTTATTTTTTAATGTAGCCCGCCAAAGTTTTACACCAAAATCTTGAACTTATGGTAACGTTTATTTATATTCATTGCAATAAAATTCAGTTTTTGCAAAACTGAAATTCAATTGTAACGATATTAAAAATCATTACTATAGTTGTAAACTTGTCAAAACTTGTCATTAAATAGCAACGATTTTTAAGCAATTTTTCATTGCGCGTTGCAATAGGCGATCTATGTTGTACAAACAGACTTTTTAAACTTTTCAGGTGGGTTATTCGGAAAAAGCCCACCTGAGGTGTATATTGGAAGAATTCTCTGGTTTTGTTTTTCAACAAACTCCAGCTGCTTACACAGATGATGAAAGAGAGCCTAAGTGTTTTACTTCCAGCTTTGTGCTCTCTTCACACACATTTCTATGCTACTCCACACAGTCTTATATACATCGACTGTGTGTTACAAACAAAACCTACAATATAATAAAATATTACATTTTGGTTCTGCTTGATCACATGCTCGTCTCAGAAACTATCCTATTCGGGAAATGCCTTGGCTAGCATCACAGATAAACTTGTATAATCCCAAATGGTGCTTTCTAATTGAGTGTGCTGCTCTCTTCGAAAATTACTAAGTCCATGCAATTGACCTAGCTTCTAAGCCCATGTGACATCTGTATGAAAGAGACCTCTCCTTGGTTACCCAACTGTCAAGTCACTATCAGCTGAGATAAGTGAACAAGTAGTACAAAACATGGGTCTTCATGCTTGTCAAGCTTTTCCTTTGTGTCCAGTTAGAAGTTAAACTTCTAGGTAGCTACCTTAACTCTTATTTTTCCATCGAGACATAAAAGACAATAGATGACTTCACATTTCACTTATAGGAATTTGAGTCTTCGAATATTTACAATTTTGACTCCCTATTCCATACATCTTTTGCATAGTTATCCAGCATCTTTTAGTTCCGGGTGTGTAATGATGATCTCTGAGACTGTCCTCCATTCAACCTACTAAATAAAGGAAACCTTCAAAAGATTCCGTTACATAGATTTGTTTTCCATGTTGAATGAGATGAACATCAATATGCGTATTAATTCCATATCCATAGACTACCATTTTACGTCAATTATCCGTAGAAAGGTAATCTCAGAATATCCGTAGAAGTAATATTCCATAACTGTATCCATAGATGAGACATGACATTCTTGACTGCATCCATAGATAGACCATGACCTCCTTAACTGCATCCATAGATAAAACATGACATCCTCAGTCGTATCTGTAGATAGACTTCGTTCAGCTCTTGTCCTTAGAAGTGATGTCTTTAGCTTTTATCCGTAGATGAGATAAGACGTTCCTGGCTTCTATCCGTTGATGAGATAAGATGTCCTCAACTTCTATCCGTTGATGGCATATGATGTTTTCAGCTTGTATCCGTAGATGAAATAAGATTTCATAGCTTGATCCGTAGAATGGATACACTTAGCTTCATCTTCAGATAAAACATCTTGTCATCTTTATTGATTCACCATTACTGAGTTGAATAGGCATACTTACCACTGAAACACTTGGTGCTTGATTAGACGTCCGTTGGCTTGCTTTTGAATTGCTTCCTAACTTGAAGACAGAATATCCTCCAATCATTTGATGTGGCTTTTAGACCTTGGATAGATAAAGTGCCTTCTAGTTAGCTTCCTGATTTATCAGCTTCTGTGAACTAGCTTTCTGACAATCAGCTTCAGTGTCAAGATCAAATTCTTGTCTTGAGCATTTTGTTATCATCATTCCAAATGTACCCTAACAGAGCTCATCCAACTGCCTTGTGTTGTGCTTCCAAGAGTCCATGTCCGAGTAAACTAATAGAAGCTGATTATCCATGTATTTCCATGTAATTATCCAAGTATATACATACATATTATGTATATATTGTTGTTATAACGTTTGTAGTGATAGAAGTCAGCTAGAAGTCCATTCCTTGTTGATATTTCCGTGCTCCTAAAGTTTAGGAGGTTGAGTCCTTGTTCAACTCTGATTCCGTCAGGTGGAGGTGTACACTGCCCTAAAGCTGCAGCTCAGCTCACACTGAACTATAAAGTTACACCTCATGCCACTCTGAACCTCGGCACTATGAAGTTGCACCTCAATCTATCCGAATCTCACCAAATTCATGCCAATTGGGTCTATATTACATATGGGTCTTAAATTGAGCTCATGTGAGATTTCCAGCACAACAATAATTAACAAAAAATTGACCGAAAATATGTATAATTGTGAAAGTTTTTGAAAACATATAGTACTTGAATGAAATAAATATTTTAATTCTTGATTCATTCATGCATAATACACGTTATCAGGCCGGTTGGGGTAAATGCATGGAGCTGAGGTCCCAATCACCATTTATATTATTATTATTATTATTATTATTATTATTATTATTATTATATTATGAGCTTAACTCAATAATTTTACTGTAGTAAACATATGTTTTTACTTATGGTAGGGTGGATCCCTGTTCAATTGTCTATTATATATAGCAGGAGAAGAGCTCAAAAAGCTAGCCATTTATCGTATGTTCTAAGATGGGAAGTAGTTATGCCTATTAATCAGAACATCTATTTTGTAATATTTATTATTATTGTATTTTATATTTTTTGATAAAATTATATAATTACTAAAAAAAATTAAAATTTTGGAAAATATCTACATTAATCAAACTCGGTAGATCTTACAAAATTAACCATATTCAGTCGAGTAAGAATTTGAACTATTTCACAAAAATTAGGCGTTGAGTTTTCCCACTCAAATTAAATTTGAGAATACATTAAGTAATGGAATTTACAATATTTGATCACATTCATTCGAATTAAAGCTTAACTAGACCAAATAAAATTTGTTGTCAGAATTAAATCTTAGCTGAACAACACAATTTCCACACCCTTAACTACAAGTCTACAACCACATTTAATCTAGCACTCTTTTATAAATTTTCTCACTATCTTCAGACCGTAGCAGTGAGCAATCTTGGCAATAAAAAAGATTCAAACGAAGATTTTGATTCATCAACATACATTTCTCAAGAAAGGCTTCTTTAAGTAACCCGCCCAGCCTCCCCAGTTTCACCTGTACAAGCACATGAGATTTCCTGTGACATATAATCACCAACATAACTTGCACAACAATTGTCATCTGATATCCGAGAAAGAAGAAACTTAATATTGGGACTTCGATATGTCACATTCTCGAGGATGTAGTTAAAGGCAGGCCGATACTCGTTAATTTCATTTACCATGGAAAATTTACACGATTAACGCGTGTGGGAAGGATCAAACCTGAGACCTTTCCCTAAACCGAGCTCTGATACCATGTTGAGTAACCAGCTCATCTAAAACCTTAAGGTGTCAGAGAAAGGCCCCAACAAGATCTTATACTCTTATATTATAATATTATTCAATAATGTCATCAAGAAAAAACGAGGCATTCATTATCTTATTCAAACCAACCAAACTTTTTGAAATATTAAACCTTGTAATACAAGGTTGGACCTGAAAAAGATTTTGAAATTTGGCTGATCCACTAGAGAAGTTTAGAGCACTGTTGAGTTTCGGCTTTTTATACAATCTGCCATCTGTAAACTAGTGGGCTAATTGAAAGCAAATTTCCATTTCTCAGTCTTTTAGTAAAGGTAAATTATGCGCTCTTCATGTCTTCCACCTGTTGCATGACGGCAGATGACAAAAAACCTTGGTTATGCATGAATTGCTTTGAAACGATTCACCCGGTTCTCTATTAATAACTCTACTTTCCGTACGGGCATTTTCCTTGCTGGGCTTGGGTTGAGAGTGGGTAGGTGTTTGGGCTGAGGTCCTGTAAAACAATGCCGACGGGTGGTGGCCGGTTCGCGACACCTCCGACGTGAGAATAAGGTTAAATTGCTCAAGGAAACAAGAACCCTTTCCCTTATTTCTTCCCCTATTTATAGGGGAAGGAATAAGGCCAAGGGGTGACACGTGTTACCTGCTAATTGGCTCGGGATTTCTGTTTAGGGGACCAGTCGGCGGGAGTTTAGCCTAGTCGTTGGTCCTTGTTTGTCTCGTGCTGCAGTGATTTGTCTTGTCTATTGACTCTTGTTTTGTTTTGGGTTTGTTTTGATTTGGACTTTTGGCCTTGGGCTCACGTTATTGGTCTGGGCCTAAGCCAAGGTGGGCAGTGCAATTTGTCCATTATCATTTGCCCCCACTCCCTTGTCTTTCTGTAAGGGGGACGGGGGAGTAGTTGGAGTTGGATGGTTCGGATTTTTGAGTTTTGGTTTCCCTCCACCCTTGGCTCGGTATGGTCGAGCTAAGGTTTTACAAGTTCGAGTTTTTTATTTTTGGTTGTTCCCCAGCCTTGGCTCGGTATGGTCAAGCTATGGTCTTACGTGTTCAAGTTTTTGATTTTTGGTTGTCCCCCAGCTTTAGGTCGGTATGATCGAGCTAAGGTTTTATGGGTTCGAGTTTTTGATTTTTGGTTGCCTTATGATCGAGCTCAGGTTTTACAGATTCGAGTTTTTAATTTTTGGTTGCCCCCAGCCTTAGCTTGGTATGATCGAGCTATGATTTTACGGGTTCGAGTTTTTTATTTTTGTTTTCCCTCAGCCTTAGCTCGGTATGATCGAGCTAAGGTTTTACGGGTTCGAGTTTTTGATTTTTAGTTGCCCCCCAGCCTTAGCTCGGTATGGTCGAGCTAAGGTTTTACGGGTTCGAGTTTTTGATTTTTGGTTGCCCCCAGCCTTAGCTCGGTATGGTCGAGCTATGGTCTTACGGGTTCAAGTTTTTGATTTTTGGTTGCCCCCAACCTTAGCTCGGTATGATCGAGCTAAGGTTTTACGGGTTCGAGTTTTTGATTTTTGGTTCCCCCCAGCCTTAGCTCTGTATGGTCGAGCTAAGGTTTTACGGGTTCGAGTTTTTGATTTTTGGTTGTGTTGTGTCATGTGTGTTGGCTTTTTGATTTTTGAGTTTTGACGGTTCATTTTCGTGTAATTGTCGTTTGGAGTGCCAGGCGTGCACGTCACATGTTTGAGGCTCTTCGTTTTTTTGTGAAATCTATAACACCCGTGTCGTGACGTCAGCTTCGTGAGACGTGCACCATATTTATAGCCATGATTACACTAATTTAATGATGATGCCTAGTTTTCCGGGTTTCGAGGCGAGTGAGAGTTTGACAGCTGTCCACGTTTTTTCTCTTTCTTCCGTTGTCTATAAAAACCCCTCCACCGCCTTTCATTTTTCTCTTACGCTCTTACAAATATTTTTCTTTTCTCTCGGAGTTGTTCTTGCATTTCGTATTTTCTAGTAGCTTTTGAGACTTTTTCGTCAGGTCCTTTTCCTCCCGCCTCCTCTATTTGTAATGTAAGTATCATCGCCGTATCTTCGTTTTCTTTTGCTGGTTGTGTGTGTGGGTACTATATATGTTGGTTGTGGTGTCTGCTATGTTTGTGTTTATCTTGAGGTGTGTGTATGTAAGTGTGTATATGTTGAAAGTTCTATATATTGCTATGTTAGATTTGTTTGCTATGAATTTTAACCAATGACATTCCAAATTTTCAAATTGCCATCTCCCATAGTTGAACCAATGCTGTCATTTCCAAAGGTTACTACTGGGGCAGCTTTCTCCTCAAATGAAAAATATGATCATAGAACGGTCTTGGTACACTACTAGGAGGTTTCCTACATGCAAAAGTGAGATGATTTGTACTGAAGCAGTTTTGACAAGCTTTTCTGGGAGCATTAGGCACATACTCATAATTGTTCTTTTTGTCTATGTCCAATTTCCCATTTCTATTCTGCTTCTTCTTCTTACTAGCCACAGATCAGTGTTAGCAACAATGCTATTTTTAACATTCACCTTCTTAGGAACAAATTCCCTTCTCCCAGCCTACTTAGTGTTCTTGACATGTACTTCTTCTTTCTCCGATTGTATATAAGCAGATTGCTCAGACGCAGCAGCCTCATCCTCATCACACAATGACTGTTTGATAAATTGAGACTCTTCATCAAATGTCATTGAGGTCTGTTTAAAGATAGGAGCTTTGACATTTCTCGGGATTGAGGGTGCATCTGTAGACAAACTTTCGCTATCATGGACAGGAGCATCCATTTTCTTCTTTTTGAGAGAGTCATAGTCAAGACCAATATCAGTACTATTCACTTGATGTTTTTTATGAAAGTTCTTGACTAAATTTGAGGTATTCTTGTAGGCTTTGATCTTGAACTCATTCTCAACTAGTTCTTCCCTTAGGGCTTGTTCTATTTGACTATCACAAAGAAATTTGTTCTTTAGATGTTCAATTTCTTGTTTCAGACTCTCTACTTGCACAACAGTCAACTCAAGCTCCTCATTCCTCTTAGTGAGCTTAACATTCTTAGCCACAACTTTCACAAGTTCTTCATTGGATGTAGTTAGGCTAGTATGAATGTTAAACATCTCTACACTAAGTTTTTCAACAGTGGCTTTGTATTGCTCAGTAGATAAATCTATGGTTGTAAGAGTGGGAACCTGACTTGATGAAGGTGCATCCTCAAGATTGTTCGCCATCAGGGAAAAATTACAGAACTCAACAGCCTCTTCATCTTCGTCAGTGTCATCCCAACACTTTCCCTCTGCAATATAAGCTTTACTGCTACTAGACTTTTCCTTGCTTCCAACAGTCTGTTTGAGAGGAGCTTCAGATTTTCCTTTCAGAGCTAAATATGCTTCGTCCTCTTCTGTGCTTTGGAACTCATTTGCCATATGCACAATTTTGTTGCACTTGAAACATCTGATTTTTGACCAATCCACACTGCCAGCTCTCTTACTTGAGTTGAAGCCACTAGTAGCGATTCTGAACTGAGCCTTTTTTTGGTTTCTGCTTGATGATGAGTTTTCACCAATCTTGGATCTAAAGGGTTGTTTCCTTTTAAATCTCAGATTTGGAAACTTCTTGGCCATGAAACTAAAAGATTTGTTCTCCATATTTTCCAGCTCAGCCATGGTATAGAACTCTCCGTCATCCTCAAGGGCTTCACCAATCTTGTCACTGCCTTCTCCATCTTTTATCTCTTCAATCTTTAGTTTCCTTGTAGCCGCTTCAAGTTTCTTGATTGACTCATTTGCAATCAGAGCACAAGATGTGTTGACCATGTTGCCTTGGTTGGCTTGAATAACCCTTTTCTGCAACAGTTCCAGCTCATGAGTCTTTAATACCTCATGCAAAATGTCACAAGAAACCTTTGCTAGATCTCGGTCTCTCAGGGAGTTCACCCTTGACTCTAGATGGTTCGGTATTGTCAAGAGAAACTTCATGTGTAACTCTTTGGTAGAGTAAACCTTGCCAATTGGCTAAAGCTCATTGATGAGCTTATTGAACCATTCAAAAACATCAGTGATTTCTTCATTTGGTTGCGCCATGAAGGCTTCATATTGAGAGGTCAAAATCTGTTTCCTGTTGTCCCTGACCTCCTATATGTCCCTTCACAAAGTACCTCTATCCTTTCCCACATATCCTTGGCGGTTGTGTAGGCTGAAATACTCCCAAACATTAACATATCCAAGGATTCAAGGATGATGAGCTGCAGATGACTATCAAGTGCCACCTTTTCTTTCTCAGTCTCATTCCATTTGGATGAATCCTTTGGGATAGATCTACCAGGAATGGTGTTTGTACCAACGGTGACACTCTCTATATGTTCTATGGGAACAAAAGGGCCATGCTTTAAGATCTCATGATAAAGAGGGTTTGCAGCTTTGATAAACAGGAGCATCTTCATTTTTCACAAGTTGTAGTTCTCCTTATCAAATTGAGGGATCTTGATACTGCAAGTCTTTTGTGCACTCATCTTGATCTTTTACTATTTGAATCAACAGCCTGCTCTGATACCACTTGTTAGATATGAGTGTAAACAAAAGATAATACAGAGGGGGGGGGGTGAATGTATTATCACCAATTTCTCGAACCAACGACACCAAGTAACTCTATGTGTGAAGTGTTTGCAGAAATATAAAGAACAACAACAAAGATTACTTTTCAATCTAATGTGTTGTATTAGATTGTGTGTGTTGCTACAACCTGTGAATACAAAAGTATTCTCAGCTTCGGGTTCTCAGAGAGATAGTTCTATGAATTACAATGAAAACCTTGTTCGTGTCTATAGCTAAAGTGAGTACAGACCTGTGTACTTATAGAGACACGCACAGTTCACTTTTACAGATTAGGAAAGAGACAAACTGTCATAGTCTAACCAAAATAAGCTTAAGATATTATTCACTAACATAGATCCACTTCTTTAGCCGTACCACAGGTGACTTCTCTCTCTGAGCTGTTTTGTAGACTTTCCCATGCACTTTTGCAAAGTTTTGACCACTTACAGAAGTACAAGGCTTACTGACTCTTTTGTCCTGATGTTCAGAATTTGTCCTCTTCAAGTAGCTTAAAATCCACATTCGATAACTCAGGCTATGGTTGACTCGACAACTGGACTTCTCGAATCAGTCATTTTTCTTACTTCTCAAATCATGCCAAGTTGGACTTCTCTAGTGCAGACTTCTCAAATCAGCATTCAGTCTCCACTAATTCTAGATTACTCGAATTAGTTCTTCTTGACTTCTCGAAGCTATTTTTCTAGACTTCTCTAACCTTCATTCTTGACTTCTCGAATTTGGATTTCTGTAACCTTGACAAATATGAACTTCTTCTAATTACCTTAGAATAATTTCACTTCAACTCTTGTAACATTGTTATTCAAAACTTTCTTTCTGGATGTAAGGAGCATGCACAAAGCTGAACTCTTCCTGGTACATCCTTTTTATTTCTGGCTTATGTACAGTCTGTTGTAGTAGTTTCAGCTACATAATCTAGGCATAACATTAGGCACACTGATCAGGACTAAAGAGTTTCCCAGTTAGGATCATGACAGACATTCCAGTATTATATAGACTTGTTATGAAGACTGTGTTCAGACATGACTCTGTAACTAACAGACTCCCCTCTAATTGAAGAACTCACTGCTATGGAAGATATATTGTTATCTATTGAAGAAAACAACATAAGAAAACAGGAAGCCAAAGACAGGGAATATGAACTCCAAGCCAAATAAAAAGCTACGAAAGAAGCTCAGAAAAATACTGGCTGATATGTGTGTATAACTAATTGTAATATTTTTCACCCTTGTCTTTGTATTCAAATTTTCACAAATTCATATATGTACTTCTTTGTTCTTTATGCTTTATGTATGACAGGCTTATTATCAGACATGAATTTGTGACTAAAGATCTTACTCACAACTTGGGAGAGATTGTTAGTAATAGAGGCATATCTTTATTCATCTAAATAACAAGCCTACTATTCATAGTAATACTTTGTATTACTTACATGATCCCTTAACTGGGGAACCCCTGTGTTAGATTTTCTATCTTGTAATTTGTACTCAATATTAAGAAATCAGGTTCATTGTATATATGTATAGATTAGTCTGTTAATAACACTTGAAAGAAGATTCCAAGATCATGCCTCAAGTTGAAGATGAAGACTACTGAATAAAAATAGTGAATTTTGAGGATTGAAAATTTCTCTAAGTACAAATTCGAGAAGTATAATTAAGCTGATCGAGAATTTAAGGATTCGAGAAGTCAAGGATTTCGAGAAGTAAAGTACTATGTCTGATATGTCAAAGGTAATATGGGTATTTGAGATCTCAAGAGTAACTATGTTATTTGATATGTCAAGAGGATTTCACCATTCGAGATGTCAAGGATTCCACAAGTCAAACAAGCTATTCGACATATCAAGAATTCCAGAAGTGAAGTGTAGCATTCGATATGGCAAGAGTAAAACACTCTTTTGATATGTCAAGGATTTCATAAGTCAAAACACTCACTCGATATCTCAAGGATTCCAGAAGTATAAAGATTCGAGAAGTGCATTCGATATATCAAAAAGACTTGATCCAGAACTCAGGGTTGTCGAACAGTATAAAAACAGTTCTGGAATCAAGTACTTAGCCAAATCCCGAATGTTTCTAAGACAGAATTCAAAGAAGATTCTCTGGACAGAAAATCTACGCATGAACCAAGGTACTTGCAGTTGTCCAAATCACTACAGAGTGCACATGGAAAGCCTACAAAGAATCTAAGAGAGATAATCAAAGTAGAACAACTAAAAAAGTGGATCTGGAAGTATGCAAAATAAGAATTATTCACATGATGCCAATATTCACCAAAATAGTATAGATAGGGTTTGCTTAGCTTTTTGCTTGTTACTATTTTTGTAAATGGGAGTTGTGTACACGTTATAAGTATACAGTTTCCTATATTTAGTTATTAAGTTTTTCATTTTAATTCAAGATGATCTCTCTAAGAAAACCGAAGCTGAGAATACTATCTTGTATTCACAGTTTGTAGCATATTTCGATCTAATACAATATTAGATTAAAAGTTAGTTTGTGTGTTGTTTGGTTCCGCATTATTTTATGAACATCATACAAACTTAAGCTACAACAGAAATCAAATTCAAACTGAAGATAATCAAAGAAAAGGTTGATAATATATTCACCCCCTCTATATTATCTAAAGGTGTTACTCGTACTCAATACTATTAAAAGAGCCTTACTCTTTATAGATATATCCTAATTAAAACACTTACAACACATCCAACTATTTAACTGAAACACATCTCTAGGGTCATATATCTTAGAGTATGGCATTGATTCTTTTAAAATTCATTCTAATCAAGATATTATAACAAAAATTAATATTCAAAATATAAAAGTATAAAAATAACAATATTTTAAAGTAACCAATAACCATGCATAACACGGGATATAAGCTAGTATATTTATAACATGTAAAAAGTTTAAACATTAAAAGTTTGATCAGGCTCATGAAACTCATGAGCCGAGTAATTCAAAATTCGAACTTGGCTCAGTAAAGTACTTAAATAGCTCAAGCCGATTTCGAATATTTTATGGGCTAAGACCGAGTAACTCAGGAACAGTTTGACTCGCTCAAGCTCCTAAATAATAGTAACTGATATATATAGGGAGCTGCTCTAATGAGACCCTACTATAATGAGAACTAATACCCCAATGACAATTTTGTAATACAATTGAACTGGAGGGATACTTACAAATTATATGTAATAACAAAAAAAAAATGTACATGCCCACTGGATGTGTTGCATTCATCATCACTTTACCTAGTAACATCATCCTCGTCACCACCATACTATTCCGATGACATTACTCTAGCCAACACCATCACGTCACCGTGATCACAACCATCATCGCACCGTCACCACTACATCAGCACACCACAACGATGAACTACGACACTACCATTACACCAATCGCATCATCACAACACCAACACCATTACCAGAATTACTACCTCTACTAACTGTAGAATCACCAAATTAAAAAATGAATCACTAAAATTTAAACTGACATCACCAATTTTTTGTATAAAAACCACAAATTATACCTCTACAAATCACCAAATAAAAAGGTGTTTGTACCAAAAAAAGGTGATTTTTATTAAAAATAGGTGATTTTTATTAAAAATAGGTGATTTGTATTCACAAATTCTTGAATTGTGTTGATGATTACTCACAAGGCTACTCATATTTTCGTTCTTCACTCATTCAGTTGACGATGATGTTCCATTTTATTCGATTCCACCGATTATCATTTTTGTGCTTTATGCCACAATCAGATCTAAAAATGATTTTGGAGATGAAACAGAATTGAACGACGATGATTTAGGAGAATAGAGAACCAAGTACCCCAACGAAGAACCTTGCTTCAAAAATGACTATATTGTTGATGAGATTGTTGACGAAAATGAAACCACGTGCAGTGAGATTCCGACAACGGAGAAGAATGATCAGAGAGAGATGTGTGAAGGAAGATGATGAATAAATGTATGTATTTTAATTATTGAAGAGACCCACAAAAATGATGGAGTAAAAATGAAGGTTAGAAAAACAAAGTTAGTAGTAGTGATAGATGAGAGAGACGAAGAGATAAGTTGTTAGGTCTAAAACATGTGGCCGTGGAGATGGTGATGGCGACGTCGACAGAGGTGTCGTGGTGAAGGTTACAGTGATAAGTATGGTGGATATAATTTTGGTGATTTTTAGGTGGTGGTGGTTGTCGGAAATTCTGGATGAAGGTGGTGATGATACAGTGGTTTTGATTAATTGTTTGGTAATTTTTCATTAACTGTGGTGATTTTTAGATGGCAAGAGGTGGGTGGTGGCCGGAGTTTGACAGAAGGTTAGAAAGAGACGACGGTGTTTTTTACTTAACGATAGTGATTTTTTTGTAACCGTAATGATTTTAGTAATCACGTTGGTGATTAACCTGTTTGACGGTGGTGATCACTGCTGGTCACCGGGGGTGGTGATTGTCGAAGATGATGGTCGTCAGTGGTTGGAGGTAGTGGGTGGGTAAAGGTGCAATGCTAGAATATTAAAATTTTAATAAAACTACGAAACAGTGAGAGATGAATATAAAATAAATAAATAAATGACTAGGATTAGATCTCATTTCTCATCTCTCTTTATATATAGTGTAAAATTATTTTGGTGTATGTATAGTCACACTGATTTTTTCTTAATGATTGGAAGATGAAATGTATAGTTACATATCAAATACCGGGTTAAGTGTGTTACTTACATTATTTCATAATTTATTAGTAAGTAAATAATGATAAAAAATATATAAAATCGCGAACATTTTTTAGAACATACTTATATTTAAAGAAATTTTGATTTTCCATTTTTGTGTAAAGACAAGGAGATGATGATGGACCCCACCTTAGATCGCCTCTGATTTTCCTGTCACTGCTTATATTTATACACCCTACTTATTTTAATACACCCCACCCCAACTCAGTAAAATCAGCATCCCGATAAATATAAACATAATTTTACTTTTACTGAAGAAGGTAGATCATGTTCATCAATGGCATTGTTAGGCCGAATACACAATATATAATCAAGTATGTATGAGAATAACAATCAAGAACACAGGTTTGTAAATCAACAAACTGTAATTATATTAACAGTTTCTCTCTTTATGATGTTAATGAATCACAAAGAGCTACTAGGTTACAAGAATAATATTTCAATAATCGCGTCCCTTCTAGGGATAACCTATCTGTGTTTATATAGTACACAGTTACATACAATCCATCTCTAATTGATACTCCTATAAATTAGCTATACAATTCATATCAATTAAGGATTGCTTCAGTCTTCTATTCCGTTTCCTTAGCTATATCAATATATTCTGCTTCTTTCCATCTTCAGAATATATTGCTTCTAGAATCTTTATCTTTGCACCGACAGCTAAGTCAACTATCACCCTGTCAGACTTTAACAAACTCTGACCGGCTTCCATGTAAACTCTTCACCCAGTCAGACTTTATCAAACTCTGACTGGCTTCTAGATAAACTCTGATATGTACCTGGTACTTAAACACTAATGAACAAACGTCAGCAATTATATCTAACAATCTCCCCCAACTTGTTCATAATAAAAATGTACAAGTTAAACAGATAATTGATGATGTCAAAACATATAACAAATGCAGTGTTTAAAATATGTCAGAGTTTAATTTTAAAACAGAGTTTAAATTTAACTTAGAATAGAAAACATAAAAACTTACAGTCAGACTTTACTTGACTTCTTCAATATCAGGTACTGTCCTGAGATAATCAATCAGCAGTCTTCTTTCAGCTTTCTCTAGCTCATCCACCATAATCTCTTTTAGCTCTTTAAGTTCTGAATCACTCTCCCCCGTTTGGTAGATAGCAGCTCTTAGAGAATATATGTTGTTTCTTCTCATATCATTTCCTAGCCGAATGTAATGAGCTTTGTCTGACTCTAGGTTGAATTCTAAAACTTTTGTTCCAAGTGCTGTTCTAAATCTAGCACTGTTTCTCTTCATCTCCACTAACTTTCCAGTATGATCCCTATACTTTGGAATGTAAACACTTGAGACTCCTCCTCCAAGCATAGCTTTAGATCTCAGCATCTTTTCTCTCAAAACTTGAGCAACATCATGAGTATGTCTGTTTTTGACTTTTAGAAGATAAAGTACATATTCCAGTTCTTCCCATGATTTGAGATTAACATCAGATTCTCCAACTTTATAAACTCTTCCATCACTCATAAAGTATAACAAAAACTGCTTCTTCAATACTTTGTGAAAAATCAACTGAACAGATTCTAACTTATCAAGGTTTTCTTGTGTAACCCCAATACCAGATTCTGCCAGTGAAATGTTATCTTGAGATCTGTTATTTGTTCTTCTCTCTCTGTGTGATCCCAGTCCAGATTTATCAAAAGCTTCTTTTCCCAATACAGTTCTGGTTTCTGAGAAATTCACAGCTTCAAACTTTAAGTCTTTAAGAATTTTAGGTTTGCTAAATCCTGGAAGTTGTGTAGATTTCTGTACAACTTGAGCAACGTCAGAGGTTGTCATAACTTTAGTAGAAACATCAACTTGAGCAGCGTCAGAGATTGATTTAGCTAATCTTGTTTCAACTTGAGCAATGTCAGAGGTTGAATAAATCTTCTTAGGTAACTGTTCTTCTTCTACCAGTTTACCTTTACCTTTATCAGCATTTGTAATCACAGGCCTCCTTGAGTACTGTAAACTCTGATCAGAGTTTACATTCTCTTTGATAACAATTCCTTTTTCTTTCTTTCTAGGAGCCTTGATTTCCTTCTTCTTGTAGATTCCAGCTTTAAGATTCTTCTTGTGTTCTTCAGCAAGCATTTGCTCTTCAGCTTGGATATCTTCAATTGTAATACCTTTTCCATGTTCTGCCATAAACATCTTAGCAGCAATTTCCTCATCTTTGGTAGGCTTATCAGAGATTATCAAACTTTTGTATCTTGAACCACTGGCAGAGTTTGCATTTCCCTTACCAGAGTTTGATCTTCTATCAGAGTTTGTTCTTCTTTGTAATCTTCTATCAGGATTTAATTTTAAACTCCTTCCATCTCCCTTGTTACCACCATCATTACCATCATCCCTCCGTCTCAGAGTTGGAGTGTCTTTGCATTTGTCACTTGGTACACTCTCCCCCTTTTTGACATCATCAGAAAGTAGTACTGATGTCAATAGTTCAATTGCATTAGAAATTGAAGTCAGTTGGGCAGACATAGCAGTCTGGTTGTCCTCAACTTTCCCAAGCCTCTTCTGAATGTCATCAGAGTCCTTAGCTTGCTTCTTGAACATGGAATTGTAGTAAGCTCTATCATTTTTCAGAGTAAGATCACTCATACCAACTTCATTCCTCAAAGCAGTGACTTCCTTATGAGACTCATCAAATCTGTTGTGGAGAGATTTAACTTGAATCACAGTAGCCTTTAGACTTGTAAGAATATCAGGATTTGAAATTGTCTTTACAGAATCACCAAGAAAATCAGCAGCCCTCTGTGCAGAAAAGATACAATCTGCATCAGCCCATCTGTTATAGTACATATTCTGAAAGTGCTCAGCAGTGGCTCGATTGACCTCTCTTTCTTCATCAGAGTTTGCTTGAATATCAGATAACTCCATTTGCATATTAGGATGTGAATGAGCAGGACTATCTTCAACATTATCATCCTCTGCGGAATTTTCTTCAGGAACATTCTCTGCAGCAGTCTCAGTGTTGATCTGCTCAGCTTCATGAATCTCAGAGTTTGCAACAAACTCTGTTTCAACAGGAACAGACTCTGCCATAGCTTCATCGAAATTCTCTACAGCAGCTTCAGTAGGTATATGCTCAGCTTTATTAGTCTCAGAGTTTGTAACAAACTCTGCTTCTATGGGAACATTTTCTGTTGCATCCTTGTCAGTAACATCAGGAGTTGCAGCAACAGTTTCTGGAGCATTAGCATCTAAAGTCTGATCGACTTCCTCACCCTCTTCAATTACCTGGTGAGTAACAGAGAGAATCTCTGTATGTGTAGCCATAGAATCTTCAAGAATAACCGTGGCTTGATCAGCTTCCACACCCTCTGTTTCATCAAAAACTTCAAGATGGTCAGAGTGTACAGAGTGTACAGAGTGGTGTGCTTCAAATTCCATATCAAATCCTTGTGGCTCAAAAATCTCAGCCTCTGCTTCAGCATTTTCTGTAGCCTCCTGAACAAGAATTTCAGGAGCTTCATCTGCATCTTCATTTGCAGCTTCCTCAACTACATCATCAGCATTTGATGTAGGAGCTTCATCTTCAGCACTTACAGTTTCTTCAAAAACTCTGTCCAAATTGACAGCTTCAGCATTTACATTTGATGCACCAAAAAGATGTGCAGCCACCAATCTTCGTTTTCTCTGATGAAGAGTTTCTTCATCAGTTTCACTCTCCTCATAAGCAGCATCAGCCTTTGCCCTGTTGGCCCTTCTTTTCTTTATCCTTTTCTTCTGAGACATATCATCAGTATTTGATACCCCAGCTTCAGTATTTGATGGAGACACTCTAGCAGACTTATTGTATGATATGAAACGCCTCTGGTGCATTGACAGTGTTTAATGGGGCTGAATAGTTATTAGGGACAAACTCAAGTCCAGAAGCAGTGAAAGCAGTTGAAGCCATTAGTAATATCAAGAAATAACCAGAAAATAGCTTCAAAAACACGAGAGAGTTTAAGAAAGAAAGTGTTTGTGAATATGTGTGAGTGAAACTAGAATACAATTGGAGTAAGTCGTGAAAAACTGTAACGGTTGTGTGTATAATGTATAAATATAAAATTTAAAAATTAAAAACTGAACATCTTTTAATCATTAAAACACAACTGTCTTACCCCGTATACTGTGTAAATGAGACACGTGTCACACATGCAATGACTGACAGCAGTAATTGGCAATTTCCAATGCGCATGCGCAGTAAAAACAGCAATAATTACAGCCGATTACACTTTCCTATGTATGCAATCTCTCTCCCCTCTTTAACACTTTTCTAAATCAATGCCCAAACATACTCTTTTGAAAAACCAAAACAAATGTTTTTCCTCAAAATTATGAAATGTCTGAAACAAAGAAATCATTTTAACCATCAGAGATTAAAACAAAGTTACCTCGGCGTATTTCACACAATACATCAGTGTTTATCATTTGTCCTTCTTTGTTAATAAACTCTTTTCTCAGACTGTACAGGTGTGAATAATGGTGTGTGCTATAGCAGAGTTTACTGAAATCAATATTTAGATCATCTCAAAGTGCATAAAATCCACAAACTTAAGCAGTAAAAACTGGTTGCCTAAACTCTCATGTATAAAATAAAATCTGATTTTTATGTCTAAACTCTGTATACTGATATCCTTTCATTTAGATATATCTTTTATTTTTCACCCCCTTTATAGATATAATTTTTATTTTATATATATATATATATTTTTATTTTTTTTATTTTTCCAGTAATCAGTGGTTGGCACTAGTCACCAAAAATCAAAGATTTTAGCCCTTATTTCATACAATAAGTTCCTGGATCTTCCTAGGCACAACATGATCTCAAAGGAATTTGTGCTCTGTTTGGCATCTTTTGATTTGAGGGTGAATTATTTGCAATTAATAATCAGAGTTTAGACTTATCATCAGTTAATACAATTAATTTATGAGAGAAAATGCAAACAGCTAATACAGACTCAGTGTATAGGATCAATAAACTAAGAGATGCTATAAATACAGAGACAGTATCATGCTGTGTTAACTTACTGCACATATTTGAGATCAGAATCTATACAACTCTTAAGGATTCATAATTACTTACTGAGAATTATGCTTCATACAAATTTCTTCATTGGTCCTTGTGTTTCAGACAAAATTACAGTCAGAGTATAACTTAGACTATAACTATCAGAGTATGACCAACACTTTTATGACTATCAGAGTTTAGCATCAGAGTTTACGTTCAGAGTTTATGACACTGGTACTCATATCAGTTAATACATGCAAGGAATCATGAGCATAAAAATCAAACATGTATAGTTTTTGAGTCTAACCCGTATCTCTAGTCAGAACCAGAGATCATTCCAAGTTCATTTACCAATCTTGTAAAAGTAGCTTCACTCAAAGGTTTGGTGAAGATATCTGCAAGTTGTTGGTCTGTAGACACAAAATGAAGCTCAATGTTTCCTTCTTCCACATGTTCTCTGATAAAATGATACCTTATGCTGATGTGCTTTTGTTAGGTCCTGATAAGTTTGTAGAAGGGGGGTTGAATACAAACTATACCGTTTTATCGAATTTGTTCTTTAAATGATTTAACTATTTAGGAACAAATTGATGCGGAATAAAATGAAACAAGATTCAAGTTAAATAAAACTCTATTAAACTTGAAGGGTGTTACAAATATGATACTGATTACAAGATTGGATCTCAAACTAATTAAAACAAATCTAGAATAAATTCGACATGAATTTATCTATTTTTGTAATAAAGAGATATAACAATATTTGATAATTTGAGATACGTTCTAGGGATAAAAATCCGCTAGATAGTCAAAGCAGTACAAGTAAATGAATTCTAGTGGTTTAGATTTAACATAATGATTCTAGAATTAATTTGCAGAAGAAATTAGCACGGCAGAGTTCTTGACAGGAAAGTATTTTTTTGATGTAATGTTCTTGATATCTTTTCTTTTTGATTACTTTTTGCTTTTGTACTAATCAAGTGGATCAGTACACTTCTGCACGTTCTGTTGCTTTTACCTTTGGAATGACTATCCAATTTGTACTGGAATGACTATCAAATGGCTTAGCATGACTATCTGAATTTATGTGAATTATATTAGAATTACTTAAAATAAACCGGGATGACTATCGGGATGACTACCGGTATGACTACCGGTATGACTATCCTGGGTAGTCATTCCAGTTGATTTTAATTACATAATTCTAATTTAATTCAAATTCAAATTCTAAATTAATTCTAATAATTAATTTACTTCACAAATTAATTCTGAAGAATTAATTTATTCAATAAATTAATTACTTAATTTATTTACTAAATTAATTCTGATGAATTAATTTAATAAATAAATTAATAACTAATTTAGAATAGAACTTAAATCCTTATAGAATAGAAAAACCAATGCTTGAACCACTTGATCTGCTGAAGAATATCCATTGTCTGATGTTGTCATTTGATGCACTGTCTGGTTCATAAATGACTAACTTCAATGTCTGTTCTTCATCTTGACTTTAAGTTGTGGTTCATTGTCTGCTTTTGACTGTTGATCAACCTTTGTAACCTGTACATTTGCTATCACAAATCTGAAACCTCTGTCACTTTAATAAATCCACTTCTTTGAAGACTTCACTGAGGCTTGAACAAATAATTGAACTTCTTTCAATGTAGTATATCTTCAAATCTGTAGGATGACTTTAATTCTCCAATCTCTTGACAGATAAAACTATCTGAGATTCCTGTGACATATTAACTTATTATTTACTTATTACATACTTGTTTAAGTTAAGTTGTTTCCTCGGAATATTAATAGGCCAAAACATATGCCTTTCAATCTCCCCCTATTTGTTTGTTAGAGAATAACAATCAAATACCTAGAGGATAACTCAACTAACTTAAACAAGAAATAGAAATGACTTTTAAGAGCCAAGTAAATAACAAGAAAAGTTCTGGATTTCATTTAACATTTTCCAGATTCAAACATTAAAGATAAATACAAGATAGATGTTCCTCTAGACTGAACATGTGTTTACATTGATCCTATCTTGAAATACCTAAGCTCTATACATATAACATTTACAGACTAGAGCTTCTTCAAATTTCAGATTCCATCATCTCTCCTTCTTCAAGTTCCTCAAGCAAATCCTTGTCCAAAATACGATCAGATTCAGAAGTAATGCCACTAGGTCTGACAGGTTGAGCTGTGACTTTCTTCAGCCTATTCTTCATTTGATGATATCTCTTGATATTGGCAATGCAATAGTCTTGAATCAAATCAGCAACTTCTGTCTTTTCCTGTGTAGCAAACCCTGTTGTCCTCAACATGTTCTCCATATAGACAAGATGCTTGGCAGGATAATCTTTCAGAGAGATTGGATCCACACCACAAGTTTGAAGTGCCCTTCCTTTATAAAATTTAACTTCATATGGCACATCCACAACTTGAGGGCTAGCTTTCATTGCAAAGTCTCTTAGCTGATCATGCAGCAGCTCAGCTAATGGAGAAGTTCTTTTAACTTTGCACATGAATACCCAAAGCTCAGAGAGAGTTCTACCTTCCAGAAGATTAAGAGAAACTATGAAAGTTCCCTCATTATGAGTGTAGATGTAGATCTTCAACTCCTCTCTGACTCTGTCAAATCCAGTAGTAATTCTTGAAATCTCCGCATGAAGAGCTTTCATATATATTGTGTTGTCTGGATTGACCTGTCTGTACCTTTCCAACATACCAAGAAATTTTGCATCATTATTAGTTCCTTCTTGATGTGCAAACATTTCTCTAGCTTTGTCCCATTCCACTCCTTGCTTGAGCCTTACATACAATTTTCTATCACTGACCTTCAGATTGTGAAGCCTTTGCTTTTCTTGTTGCTCAGCTTTTTGAATGACAAGATGCTTGGAAATGATGTCAGATACCTTTGCATTCTCCTCCTCTCTCCTTTTCAAATCAGCCTTCTGTCTTACCAACTCAGCTTCAAAGGCAGGATCCACTTCAGATTCATCTTCCCAGTCAGCATAATCAGCCTCTCCTTCAACCTCCACATCACCAAAGATATCTTCAGGGTTTTCTTCAGATTCAGTACAGTCAAAATCTCCCTGTTCACCTTGGTAGTAGTCAGCATCAGAAAAAGTTAACTTCTGCTTCCCTTTGTCCTTTGCAGAACCAGAACCTCCAGCTTCTCCTCCTTGATCTTCTCCTCCTTGTAACTCCTTCTCCTTATTCTCCCCCTTAGTTGAGGAATCCTCTAAAGATTTATCTTTTTCAGTTTTAGGATCCTCCTTTTTACTTTCTCTTTCTCCTTCACCATCCCTGTCACCATTGCCCCCTTCATCACCATCACCCTCAAAGAATTTCTTCTGTTCAGCATTGGGTTGATGTGAGAGCTTGATCATAGCATACAGATGTTTCATGCCCTCGTTCAGATGTTGCATCCCTCCTTCAATCTTGGTAAACCTCTCATCATTGAAGTACTGATTTTCATCAATAGTATCTTGAACTGAGTCTACTTTGGTTGAAATAATAGGAATCTGTTTGATAGCCTCCCTGATCTCAGCATTAGAAACCAGAAGCTCTGACATATCCGAAGCCACTAACACCTGTGATTCTTGAACAGCATTCATCTTGGGGACCAATGTGACCTTCACTCCCTGTATCTCATCTCTAAGATGACCCAGCTGATTATATACAGAGGTGGAAGAAGAAGAACGTTCATCCACTTGTGCTTTGAGAATTTCCTTTTCAGCCTGGGTCTGTTGAAGTTGTTTCTGTAAACCAGCTATTTGAGCCAATAATGAAGCAGTGTATGTGTCATTGTGTGCACTCATCTCAATTTCTCTCGATGGTGTTTCACTCACCTCACGTGCTTGTGTATCGCTCTGTGTTTGTCTCTCAGATCTAACCACTAGCTGTCTATCCAAATTTGGAGTTGATGTACCTGCAGGAAAAATCACCATAGCCCCTTCTTGAGAGGTCACTGGTGGTGCAATGGGAGTTCGCGAATCCCAATCCATGGTAAAGTCCAAATATTCATCAGAAATTGAAAACTGAATTGCTTCAGATGTGGACTTATCATGTTGCCCTTCACTTTCTCCAGTTAAAACTGCGAGTGAAGAATCCCTTAGGGGAGCCAGAGATGTTCCCTCTGGGAGGGGAGAAAATGATTCTATTATAGGTGGCAAAGAATCAGATTTTCCCTCTGAAGCCTGTGAAGGCTCTTCTACCGTGACAATGGTAGGCACTGTCTCATGTCCTAAGTGCTCTCCTAGCAAAGTGTCCTGAGTTGCATCTAAAGTTATGTTTTCTCCCATTGTGAGTAACGGGAGTGTGCTTGACTTAGTACAAAATGCCATGGCCCTATGGCGAACTTCAATAGATTCATCCTGTTGAGAGGATGTCTCCAGAGACTGTGTATTGGCCATTTCAAAATCCATATCCTGTTGAAAGGATACAGACGGGCTTACAGATATCTCCCTATATGTTCTTCTTTTCTTAGGAGGTGGAGATAGAGCTGCGGGATCACTCATTGTTTCTTCATCACTACTATTTATGTTTCTGGTATTGATATAAGGTTCAGGTTGATTTGGATTTGACTTAGTGTTTGGTTCTATGACCGGGGATAGAGTTTGTGGTTCTACAAACTCTTGGTCAGCTCTATCAACCTCTTGGGTTTCAGAAACAGTACCAGAAGAACCAGGGATAGAAGTCCTTACCTGTGGTTGTATGACTTCTTCAGTTCCAGCTGATGTAACTATCCTTTGCTCTGGAATTGGTGGTTCAAATGATGGTAAGTTAATGAAGTTTGTCATGTAGTTGGAAATGAGAACTGGGACACTGCCATATTTGAAGGATGTTTCCAATCTTTGAAAGAACTTCTTGTCAGTGGTCGGAGAAATGAAAAAACGACCATTCTTGAACAATTCTTGATGCTCATTAGAAAGTATAGAATTAAGAACAAGTGATAGAAAACGAGGATAAAAACATTTAATCTTTCTACCATTGTCAAATTCCTTTCTAGCATTAAACACCCTCCTAACAACAATTTCCCAAAGAAGGTGGCCAATATTGAGTCTTTTGTTAAAAACAATTGCATAACCAATAACTTGTAAAAGATAAGGAATATTCTGAAAGTTATTTTTCGTGCAATTGCTAAAGACCTTAGCCAAGGTATCAAAGAATAAGTCCCATTCACATACAAGATTCCCTTTAATTAACTTAGATAAATTTAGGGGACCTTGATAGTGAATACTGAGGAAAAACCTAGTTAATTCTTCTTCAGTGGGGATTCTGTCAAAATTATCCTGAGGAAACTGCAAGGCATTACAAAATGTTTCCTCAGTGATAATGTACTGTGTGTCCTGAATATTGAAAGATATAGTTGAGAAATCATCAGAGACAACAGCAGTTGAGCAAAGTAAATATAAAGGATCAACTTTCAAATCAACATTAGAACATATAGCATAATTAACACAAGAATGTTGATTAAGAAAGGAAATCCAAGGCCTAAAACGTTCAAATGAACATTTCAGGGGATCAAAATAGCCATGGTAATTAGTAAGAACAATCTCAAATTGCTGGGCCATTTTAACACAAATTAATAGAGTTAATTTTAGATTAATTCTAATTTAGGGAATAAATTCCAAGAAATAAGAATTATATCAGAAATTAATTAAATCAATTTATGTTGAATAAATAAAAAAAAATGACAGCAGTTCTTTACTTTAGAGAATAAAGAACCAAACTAGAGAGAAAAGAAACTTTGTAAAAACAAGAGTTTGTGAAGGAATGAAAAACAAATGACAATCTGTTTAGTATTTATAGGCAAAACCCAAATAGCCTGGGATGACTATCGGGATGACTACCGGGTAGTCATACCGATAGTCATTCCAGTATTAAACTGAGAATGACTAATAACAATAACAGAAAATCATAGAAAAGAAAAGAAAAATAAATAAATATACATACTATTGAAATGACTATGTAAGATAGTCATTCCGATAGTCATGCTAGTACAAAAACAAACCTGTTCACAAAAACTAGCAGAATTAATTAAAATTCCTACAGAAAAAAAATGCATAAAACTAAGAGAAATGCATGAAAAATTTATACAAAACTAGAAAAATTCACAGAAAAAAAAAAAATCCATAAATCCTAGAAAAATATGCAGAAATATATAAAAGTGCATTAAATTAACAAAAACTTGCAGAAATATTTAAACAACAATATTTACAATCTGAAAAATATCTAAATAATTCCAAATAAATATATTTTCAATAAAAATACATTTCTCCACTTAAAAAATATGAGAAAAATATTTTTAAAGAAAATAAAATATTCAGAACCATTTAAATCAACAAGCATGCAATTATTAAATGAGAATTGGCAGAAAATATCAATTAAATGACAAGAGAAAATGAATTTATTGAAAGAACAAACATGACAGATACATTGTTAATCACTAAGACTGTTTAACATACCCAATTTACCAACTAACTTGATAAATGTGGATTCATCAACAGATTTAGTGAATATATCTGCAGTCTGTTCTTCAGTGGGTACAAAGTGTAACTCCACAGTTCCATTCATGACATGCTCTCTGATAAAATGATACCTGATGTCAATGTGCTTCGTTCTCGAGTGCTGCACAGGGTTGTTGGAGATTTCTATGGCACTTGTATTATCACAAAATATGGGAATTTTGTCTAATGCAAAGCCATAGTCCTTTAATTGATTCTGTATCCATAAGATCTGAGCACAACAGCTTCCAGCAGCAATATATTCAGCTTCTGCTGTTGAATTGGAAACTGTTTGCTGTTTCTTGCTATACCAGGAAATCAACCTACCTCCTAGGAATTGACAACTCCCAGAGGTACTCTTTCTATCCACAACACTACCTGCATAATCAGAATCTGTATATCCAACAAGATTAAAACCAGACTCTTTAGGGTACCAGATACCTAGATTAGGTGTACCCTTAAGATATCTCAAGATTCTTTTCACAGCAACGAGATGAACATCTCTAGGGTCCGCTTGGAACCTTGCACACAAGCATGTAACATACATAATATCTGGTCTACTAGCAGTAAGATAGAGTAAGGAGCCAATCATACCTCTGTAGCTTGTAACATCTACCTTGATTGATTTGTCAGAAGCTCCAAGTTTGATGGCTGTTGAAGATGGAGTCCTTGCTGATGCTGAATCCTCCATGTGATACTTCTTGAGGAGTTCTTTGAGATACTTGGATTGACAAATAAATATACCATTTGACCTTTGACTTACTTGCAATCCAAGAAAGAACTTCAGCTCACCCATCATACTCATTTCAAACTTACTCTGCATTAGCTCAGCAAATCTCTTACAGAGATTATCATTAGTAGACCCAAATATGATGTCATCCACATAGACTTGGACTAATATCATATCACTTTTGTGTTTCTTTGAAAAAAGAGTTTTGTCTATGATACCTCTAACAAAACCATTTTCTAAAAGAAAACCAGAGAGAGTGTCATACCATTTTCTTGGGGCTTGTTTGAGACCATAGATAGCCTTGAAGAGAAAGTACACAAAGTCCAGCAGCTCCTGATTTTCAAAGCCAGGGGGCTGTTCCACATACACTTCTTCATCAAGTTCACCATTCAGGAATGCACTCTTAACATCCATTTGATAGACTTTAAAATTGGAGAAAGCAGCAAATGCTAAGAACATCCTGATGACCTCAAGTCTAGCCACTGGTGCATAGGTTTCATCATAATCAATGCCTTCAGCTTGAGAATACCCTTGTGCAACCAGTCTTGCCTTGTTCCTTGTAACAATGCCATCCTCATCTAGCTTGTTCCTGTATACCCATCTAGTACCAACTACTTTCTTGTTCTTTGGCCTGGGTACCAGCTTCCAGACTTGTTGTTGTTCAAACTGATTGAGTTCATCTTGCATAGCAATCACCCAATCTGGATCAGTTAGTGCTTCCTCAGTTTTCTTTGGCTCCATTTTAGATAGAAATGCTGAGAAAAGACATTCATTCTGAGAAGCACTTCTAGTTTTAACTCCAACATCTGGATCACCAATGATCAGCTCAAAAGGATGAGCTCTATTCCAAACAGTCTGTCTTGGAAGATTTGATCTTGATGATTCGCCTTGAAATTCACTTTGATGTTGTGAGTGACTAGTTGATCCTTCATTTGCTCCCCCTGAGTTGTTGCTTGTCTGCCTTGATGATTCTTCTCCAGTGTTAGTGGTATCTCCATTGTTACCAATGTTTCCACCACCATCACCAGGATTATTATCATCATTGTTATTATCATTTCCAGCAATAACTTCAGGTGGGGCATCATCATCTGATTCTGAGTCTGGCAAGTTATCAAACTTCAGCTCTTCAGATGAATCTTCTTTTTGGATATTGGGGAACTTAGTGTCATCAAAAGTAACATTGACACTTTCCTTTACTGTGTGACTGCCAACCACATAAACCCTGTAAGATCTTCTGGAATAACCAACAAAAATAGCTTCTTGTGCCTTGGCCTCAAACTTGCCACGTTTAACATTTTCATCTAAAAGCACAAAGCATTTTGCTCCAAATACATGAAAGTACTTGACAGTTGGTTTCTTGTTGTTCATGATCTCATACGGAGTCTTCATTAGGTCTTTGTTGATTAAAGTTCGATTCTGAGTATAACAAGCTGTATTCGCTGCTTCAGCCCAAAAGTACATTGGAAGTTTGGACTCACTTAACATAGTCCTAGCAGCTTCAATCAATGTACGATTCTTTCTTTCCACTACTCCATTTTGTTGAGGAGTTCTAGGGGCAGAATACTGTCTTGTTATTCCTTTATCAGCACAAAAGTCATTCAGAATGGCATTCTTGAATTCCGTACCATTATCTGACCTTATGGCTCTAACAGGGAATCTAGAATCCAGCTCAATCAACTTTACATGGCCAATCACCAGGAATGGGGTCTCATCCTTGGAATGTAGGAATAAAACCCATGTATATTTTGAATAGTCATCAACAATCACAAGTGCATATTGTTTCTTTGACATGGACATCACATTAACTGGACCAAACAAATCCATGTGCAGTAGCTGAAGAGGTTCAGTTATTGATGATGTGTCAGTGCCCTTGTGAGAAGCTTTCTTTGACTTTCCCTTCTGACATGCCTCACACAGTCCTTCCTGTGTAAATTCCATCCGAGGCAAACCTCTAATTAATTCCCTCTTGACTAAAGAGTTCATAGTTTTGAAGTTAAGGTGAGACATCTTCTTGTGCCATAGCCAACTATCATCTGATGAAGCTTTAGCATAAAAACAATTCACTTCATCTTTGAATCCCGAGTTCAGATCAGCTATGAACAAGTCACCTTTCCTTACTCCTTGAAGAGCAGGCTTTCCATTCTTCTTGTGAACAATCTGACACTTCTCTCTTTCAAAGGAAACAGCATATCCTCTGTCACAGAACTGACTGATGCTGAGAAGATTGAACGTCAGACCTTCCACAAATGAAACATCTTCAATGATAACATTTCCGTACTTCAAACAGCCATATCCTTTCGTAATACCCTTGCTGTTATCTCCAAAGGTAACTACTGGGCCAGCTTTCTCAACCAAATCTGATAGCAGGGCTCTATCTCCGGTCATATGCCTTGAACAGCCACTGTCAAGAATCCATATAACACGGTTTACCTGTTTAACTCCCTGCAATACCAGATTGATTAGTCCTTCCTCGGAACCCACACTTGATTGGGTCCGGCATACTTAAAAAACTGGCCTTTGTCAGGCAAAACAACATTTTTAACTAAAACTACTTCAACCTCTTTCACATAAGAGCGTTTCCATTCATAACCAGCCTTAACATATTTCTGAGTAGGCTTAGGGATAAATGAATCCACTCTAGTCTGAGGAGGACTAGTAGTCTTAGCTTTAACATGCTTCTTATTATTAACATGTTGACGTGGAGCAGTCTTATCACTAGATACATGCTTATTATTAAAATAAGCATACATAACATTGAAAGCACAAGACATGCAATTAATCACACCACATGCTTTATGAGAAGAATTAACAGCAGGCATGTTAGTTCTACAGTTGTTTTGATCCAACTTATGGATATCTGATTTAGTCTTTTTAGTTGTAGCAACTTTGACTGGAATATCAGATATACACTTTTTGGACTGTTCAACTTCCAAAGCCATATCTTCTTCACGAATCTCTTCAGCAATGATTATAGAGTATTCATTCATAGGATCTGCTATGGATTCTTTACAGAAGGGTGTTTCAATACCCTTAAGTATATAAGGAACAACCTTTCCTTCTTCTCTGACTCTACAAGGTGTATTAATACCAAGCAATCCTATAGCCTCATTATAATCATAACCTATACTGACATGATTACCAATAGCTTGTTTATTGAAAATTTCTTTAGCCGTCTTACAAGAGTTGTAATAGGCATTAGCTTTGGTTTTGAGCTCACTAATCTGCTCTTTGAGAATGGTTTCCAGTTGAATATAACATTTAACCCTATTCTCCAGAAAAGCAATTTTCTCATTAAGTTCATCCTGATTAACATGCACAAGTTTCAAATCTTTTAATTCCTTTTCAAGATTTGTGTTTAAAAGATTTATTCTATCATTTTCAGTGCGTGCACAACTTATGGTGCCACCAAGATGATAAATCATTTCAGCATCAGTAAAGGTTACCTCTGACATGTATCTGGATGAAGTGCTGTCCTCTTTAGCCATTAAAGCAAGGTTCCCAATCTCACCTGCTTCTTCATCACTGTCAGTGTCATCCCAACTCTTTCCCTCAGCAACATATGCTTTCCCAATCTTGTTCTTCTTGCTAGAATCAAATGTGTTTCTGGTCACTTGCTTTGGATTCCTGCACTCAGTAGCAAAGTGACCCAACTCATTGCAATTGTAGCATCTGATTATACTTCTTTCCACAGTTCCAGTTTTGTAGCCACCCCTTGTGCCACTTGAAGATGAAGATCCACCTCTCTGAAATCTGGGTCTGAACTTAAGATTGGGATTCCTCTTGAATCTAAACTTCCCAAACTTTCTGACTATCAAAGCCAAATCACCATCCTCCAGCTGATCAAGTTCTTCCAAAGAATAGAAGTCACCACCAGATTGATCAATGGATGTTAATCCATATTCAGCATCAATAACATTCATGTGAGAACTGGAAGGTTGAACAGCCTTCACTTCCAGTTTCTGTGGGACTTCAGCAGCCAGTGCAGTAGAAGTACTAACAATCTTCCCAGTTCCATACAGCTCCCTTTGTTGAATCTGCTCCAGCTCATAGGTCTTGAGAACACCATACAATCTCTCCAAAGCAATCTCATTCATATCTCTTGCTTCTCTAATGGCAGATATTTTGTGCTCCAAATGAGGTGGAAGTGTAAGAAGGAACTTCTTGTTAATCTCCTTGTTGGTGTAGTGCTTCCCATTGAGATTCAGATCATTGATTAATTTATTGTATCTCTCAAAAACCTGAGAGATACCTTCACCAGGGTTTGATCTGAAATGCTCATATTGTGAGGTGAGAATTTCCAGCATATTCTCCCTAACTTCTTCTGTCCCCTCATTGATTATCTCTATGGTTCCCCAAATATGTTTGGCAGTTTCACAATTTAGGACATGATTATGCATGATAGGATCAAGACTCTCAATAAGTATCAACTGAAGACAGGAATCCAAGGTAACATCCTCTTTCTCATCAGGAGTGTACTCCTTGGGATCTTTAGGGTACATACTAGCAGGCCTAGTAACAACGTTATCCACTGTTATCTCTTCCTCAATAATCATAGGGAGTTTGGGACCTTTCTTCAGCACATCAATGTATTTAGGATTTGCAACCTTAAGAAATAGGAGCATTTTCTTCTTCCACATAGAATAATGCTCCTTGCTGAACATTGGGATTTTGACAGTACCAACTTTCTGAGTTGTAGACATCTTTTGAGATTTTTAGGAATAATAAAAAAAATCAGAGTTTAAGAAAAATCTCAAAACAATTGGATCTTTGATTTGTATATCAATCAAAAGGCTCTGATACCAATTGTTAGGTCCTGATAAGTTTGTAGAAGGGGGGTTGAATACAAAATATACCGTTTTATCGAATTTGTTCTTTAAATGATTTAACTGTTTAGGAACAAATTGATGCGGAATAAAATGAAACAAGATTCAAGTTAAATAAAACTCTATTAAACTTGAAGGGTGTTACAAATATGATACTGATTACAAGATTGGATCTCAAACTAATTAAAACAAATCTAGAATAAATTCGACATGAATTTATCTATTTTTGTAATAAAAAGATATAACAATATTTGATAATTTGAGATACGTTCTAGGGATAAAAATCCGCTAGATAGTCAAAGCAGTACAAGTAAATGAATTCTAGTGGTTTAGATTTAACATAATGATTCTAGAATTAATTTGCAGAAGAAATTAGCACGGCAGAGTTCTTGACAGGAAAGTATTTTTTTGATGTAATGTTCTTGATATCTTTTCTTTTTGATTACTTTTTGCTTTTGTACTAATCAAGTGGATCAGTACACTTCTGCACGTTCTGTTGCTTTTACCTTTGGAATGACTATCCAATTTGTACTGGAATGACTATCAAATGGCTTAGCATGACTATCTGAATTTATGTGAATTATATTAGAATTACTTAAAATAAACCGGGATGACTATCGGGATGACTACCGGTATGACTACCGGTATGACTATCCTGGGTAGTCATTCCAGTTGATTTTAATTACATAATTCTAATTTAATTCAAATTCTAATTCTAAATTAATTCTAATAATTAATTTACTTCACAAATTAATTCTGAAGAATTAATTTATTCAATAAATTAATTACTTAATTTATTTACTAAATTAATTCTGATGAATTAATTTAATAAATAAATTAATAACTAATTTAGAATAGAACTTAAATCCTTATAGAATAGAAAAACCAATGCTTGAACCACTTGATCTGCTGAAGAATATCCATTGTCTGATGTTGTCATTTGATGCACTGTCTGGTTCATAAATGACTAACTTCAATGTCTGTTCTTCATCTTGACTTTAAGTTGTGGTTCATTGTCTGCTTTTGACTGTTGATCAACCTTTGTAACCTGTACATTTGCTATCACAAATCTGAAACCTCTGTCACTTTAATAAATCCACTTCTTTGAAGACTTCACTGAGGCTTGAACAAATAATTGAACTTCTTTCAATGTAGTATATCTTCAAATCTGTAGGATGACTTTAATTCTCCATTCTCTTGACAGATAAAACTATCTGAGATTCCTGTGACATATTAACTTATTATTTACTTATTACATACTTGTTTAAGTTAAGTTGTTTCCTCGGAATATTAATAGGCCAAAACATATGCCTTTCAGCTTTGTCATGGAATGCTGTACTGGGTTACCTGTCATAGCAATAGCACTTTGGTTATCACAGTAAATAGGTATTTTAGAGTACCTTAACCCATAATCCAGCAACTGATTCTTCATCCACAGAATCTGTGCACAACAGCTACCAGCAGCTATATACTCTGCTTCTGCAGTGGATGTGGAAATTGACTTTTGTTTCTTGCTATACCAAGAAACCAATCTGTCACCTAAAAATTGACAGCTTCCACTTGTACTTTTTCTGTCTATCTTACAGCCTGCAAAATCTGCATCAGAGTAACCAATTAGCTTAAACTCTGATTCTCTAGGATACCATAAACCCAAGGTTATGGTTCCTTTGAGATATTTGAAAATCCTTTTTACAGCTGTTAGATGAGGCTCTCTGGGATCTGCTTGAAATCTTGCACAAAGACATGTTGCATACATGATATCAGGTCTACTTGCAGTAAGATACAGTAAAGACCCTATCATTCCTCTGTAGTTTGTCATATCTACTGAGGCTCATGTGTCTTTGTCTAGCTTTGTTGCTGTAGCCATGGGAGTTGTAGCAGATGAGCTATCAAGCATACCAAATTTCTTGAGAAGATTTCTGGTATATTTTGCTTGATTGATAAAAATACCATCATCTGTTTGCTTGACCTGTAAGCCTAGAAAGTAACCAAGCTCTCCCATCATGCTCATTTGGTACCTGGATTGCATAAGCTTTGCAAACTTCTTACAAAGTTTGTCATTAGTAGATCCAAAAATAATATCATCTGCATAAATTTGAACTAAAAGCAAATCATCACCAGAATTGAAATAAAACAAGGTTTTATCAATTGTACCTCTTGTGAACCCACTTTCTAAAAGAAATTGAGCAAGAGTTTCATACCATGCTCTTGGTGCTTGCTTTAGTCCATATAATGCCTTGTCAAGCCTGTAGACATAATCTGGATGTTTAGGATCTACAAATCCTGGTGGTTGTTCAACAAATACTTCTTCTTCAAGCTTCCCATTGAGAAAAGCACTATTTACATCCATCTGAAAGACTTTAAACTTCTTGTGTGCAGCATAAGCCAGAAAAATTCTTATGGCCTCCAATCTTGCAACTGGAGCAAAGGTTTCATCATAGTCAATTCCTTCCTGTTGTGAATAACCTTTAGCCACAAGTCTAGCCTTGTTTCTTGTAATCACACCTCACTGTCAGTCTTGTTTCTGAAAACCCACTTTGTACCTACCATTGATCTATTCTTTGGTCTAGGTACAAGTGTCCAGACTTCATTTCTTTCAAATTCATTTAACTCTTCTTGCATTGCTGTAATCCAATTTGCATCTTGAAGAGCTTCTTCCACTTTCTTTGGTTCTGTTTGAGACAAGAAAGCATGATACAGACACTCATTATTTGTTGCACTTCTAGTTCTCACACTAGCATCAGGATCTCCAGTTATGAGATCAGGTGTGTGTGCCTGTGTCCACCTTCTTGCTGTTGGTAAGTGGTTTCTTGCATCATTATTGGATCCTCCCCTTGATCCATGCTCTCCTGATTCATATGTTGACTTTTTGCAGTATCTGAGGCTCCCCCTGAATTGGATGGCTCAGAGTTTGAACTGTCAAAGTTTGAATCAGTTTCCTCAACTGACTCACTTGCAGTGTCTTGTTGAGCTTCTTCACGCTCCCCCTCAACTGGTTCTCTATTTTGTTCAATTTGAGAATTTCCATTTTCTCCAGTACTTACCAGTAGAGGTTCAGAGTATGCTTCGTCAGAGTTTGTCAGAACCGCTTCATCAGAGTTTGTCGGTACTGCTTCATCAGAGTTTACATCATCAGAGAATAAACCTTCATTTTCAAAACGCAGTTGATCATATCCATCTAAGTCATCAAGTCCAGTTATTTTCTTGTCATCAAATGACACATGTATGGATTCCATGATCACTTTAGTTCTCAGATTGTAGACTCTGAATGCTTTTGTTGACAAAGGATAGCCAACAAAGATTCCTTCATCAGCTTTTAACTCGAACTTGGTCAACTGTTCAGGATGAGTCTTCATCAGCTCATTAATGTTGTTCAAATTGAGATGAGAGAGCTTCTTATGCCAGTTCCAACTCTCTTCATTTGACATTCTTGCAGTCAGACACACTGTTTTTCCATCAGAGTTTGTTACCAAACTTGCTTCATAAATGTTGTTGTGCCTGTGTCCAACTAGAACAACTTTTCCAGTAGATTTACTGATAACTTCACAGTATTCAGTATGAAAATCTACATGGTTTCCTCTGTCACAGATTTGACTCACAGATAGCAGATTATGCTTGAGTCCTGAGACTAGAGCTACATTTGTGATGATGACACTTCCAAGATTAATATTGCCATATCCCAGAGTGTGTCCTATGTTGCCATCTCCATAGGAAACCTTTGGGCCAGCCTTCTCCTTAAAATCTGATAGCAGGGCTTTATTTCCAGTCATATGTCCTGAGCATCCACAGTCCAAGATAAGTGTGCTCTCTTTTATACCCTGCAATCACAAACAAACACTAAGTGTTAGTTTTAAGGACCCAGACTTGCTTGGATCCTTTGTCTTTCTTAACAGTGTTAGCTTTTGCAGCGGAATCACTATCAACAGAGTTTAAACTAACATTGTCAGACTTTACACTTGCAGAGTTTGCTCTAACCCACTTCAGATTGGGTTTTAGCTCATAGTAATTGTGATAAATAGCATGATAACTCTTACAAGTATAAATAGAATGCCAAGTGCTCCCACAATGTGTGCATAAAGTTTGTGGTTTAACCCTTACATAATCATTCTTTACTCCTGATGTAGAAGGTAAAGAATTAATATCTTTGTTCTTATTGCAAAATCTAGCAAGATGGTTAGTACTACCACAATTATAACATGTTTTCCTTGGAGCAGCAACAGTAGGCAAATGATTATTTCTATTATTTATGCCTATCTTTCCATTCCTATTCTTCTTGGACCCTTTTGGTTTCATGGCAGATTTTACCTCTTTGAGCTTATGATTGAACTGTTTTCCTGTCATTAAACCAACATTAACCTGTTTTTCACAGACTTTTACTGGTTTTCTAACAGCTTCTATTTCCATAAGTTTTTCTGTTATAATATTTTCCTGTCTTTCACAGGTTTCATCTGATTCCATATCAGCTTCTCTTATTACAACATATTTTAACTTATTGGTTTCTGGAACAAATTTCACAGGTTTAAGTTGTGGTTTAACCTTAACCTTGTCTTTAAACCTAAGTTCATCATTTTCACAATAGCCTAAACCTACAGAATCTGTCTGAAACACTTGATGAGTGTCTCTTCCAGAGTCTGTCCAAGTCTTGATTATTTTTCTTTCTTTTTCTAGATCAGATTCTAGTTGCTTATTTCTTTTGAGCAACTCCTGTTCAACATAAAGAGCATCATCTCTTTCTTTTTGAATCTGCTTCATATTTTCAAGTTCTCCTTCAAGAAACTTGTTTCTATCTTTAAGGCTAAGATTCTCAGATTTAATTCTCTCGTTTTCTAAAGTCTGATCCCTATAACTAACATGTACGCTTTTCAGATATACTCTTAATTCAGATATATTATCAGTATCATAAGCATAAGTAGTTAGGGGTACCTTATTTTCAGATGATTCAGTCTCATCTCTGACAGTTGCCATAAGAGCATAATTTTCTCCATCATCAGAGTCTGAAGTATCTGCCCAGTCTTTGCCTTTAGAGATGAGTGCTTTCTCAGATTTGCCTTTCTTGCACTCTGGGGCATAGTGACCCATCTCCTTACACCTGTAGCACTGGATTTCAGATTTATCCTTCTTGCCAGACTTGGTCTCCCTTCCATCAGACTTTCTAAAACTTTTCCTTTCAGAGTTTGAATCTTTCCTTGAGAATCTCTTTCCTTTCTTGAAGTTCTTGAATCCCATCTTCTTGAAGGTCTTCACCATTAATGCAGCCATTTGCATCATCTGTTCTTCATCATCCTCAGAGTCAGAAGCTTCATCAGAGTTTGAGTCATCATCAGAGTTTGATGACTCACTTTCAGATTTAATGACTAAAGCCTTTCCCTTGGCTTTCTTCCTTGATGATTCCTTCTTAATGGGCTTCTCCTCAACTTTGAGAGCAACAGATTTTGTCTTTTTACTCAATCTTCTATTCCTTTGTTCTATCTCCAGTTCATGAGTTTTCAACAACCCATAGATTTCATCAAGATCTGTATCAGCAAGCTCATAATTATCTCTTATTGTGGTTGTCTTTAAATCCCACTTTTCAGGTAGAGATAACAGAAACTTGAGATTAGACTCTTCAAGCTCATATTCTTTATCAACCAGAGACAGATCATTCAATAGTTTGCAAAATCTGTCATAAGTCTCAGTCAAGGTTTCATTAGGTCTTGAATCAAAGTGCTCATACTCCTGTGTGAGTATTGTCTTTATGTTCTTCTTAATAGCACCTGTTCCCTGGCATCTGACTTCTAAAGCATCCCATATCTCTTTGGCAGCCTTGCAGCCAATTACTCTGTTAGACATAACATTATCTAAAGCACTGTGGAGTAGATGTCTAACTTTTGCATCCTTTGCAATTGATGAGATGTCCTCAGGAGTCATATCTTTCTTTTCCTTTGGAACAGTCTTTTGTTCTTGACCATCAACAACAGGGGCTAGTTTGGTTGGATTATGAGGACCATCATAAATTCTGTCAAGATATTCTGGATCTGTAGCCTCCAGAAACATGGTCATCTTCACCTTCCAAATTGGATACTCTACTGGCCTGAGAATTGGAACCCTGATTGTTTCATATCGACTCACAGAATTAGGCTTAACCTGTTCAGCCTTGGGAGCAGTTTGATTTTCTTCAGACATGATTATTACTGTGTTTGAATCGTAAAACTGTATATATTAAACAGCCTTGGCTCTGATACCAATTGTTAGGCCGAATACACAATATATAATCAAGTATGTATGAGAATAACAATCAAGAACACAGGTTTGTAAATCAACAAACTGTAATTATATTAACAGTTTCTCTCTTTATGATGTTAATGAATCACAAAGAGCTACTAGGTTACAAGAATAATATTTCAATAATCGCGTCCCTTCTAGGGATAACCTATCTATGTTTATATAGTACACAGTTACATACAATCCATCTCTAATTGATACTCCTATAAATTAGCTATACAATTCATATCAATTAAGGATTGCTTCAGTCTTCTATTCCGTTTCCTTAGCTATATCAATATATTCTGCTTCTTTCCATCTTCAGAATATATTGCTTCTAGAATCTTTATCTTTGCACCGACAGCTAAGTCAACTATCACCCTGTCAGACTTTAACAAAATCTGACCGGCTTCCATGTAAACTCTTCACCCAGTCAGACTTTATCAAACTCTGACTGGCTTCTAGATAAACTCTGATATGTACCTGGTACTTAAACACTAATGAACAAACATCAGCAATTATATCTAACAGGCATCTTCAGAGCCTACCATGGAGCAAGTAACTTCTCACAATCTTATCATCTATGTTTAATGTATGTATATTTGTATATTTGTTAAGTTTGTTTTTTAAATTTTTGTTAGATGATTATTCAAGCCATAAATGGGTTGAACGAGGACGAGGTCGATGGAGTGCAAATGATCTATGTTCTATGTTTTGGTGTATGTTTAGTCACACAGCCTTTTTATTAATGATAATGATTGGAAGATGAATGTATAGTTACATATCAAATATCGGGTTTAAGTGTGTTATTTACGTTATTTTATAATTTATTATTAACTAAATAATAATAAAAAATATATATATAAAGTGGTGAACATTTTTTAGAACATACTTAAATTTAAAGAAATTTTGATTTTTCATTATTTTTGGTAGTTTGTGTAAAGACAAGGAGATGATGATGGACCCCACCTTAGATCGCCTCTGATTTTCCTGTCACTGCTTATATTTATACACCCTACTTATTTTAATACACCCCACCTCAACTCAGTAAAATCAGCATCCTGGTAAATATAAACATAATTTTACTTTTACTGAAGTAGGTAGATCATGTTCATCAATGGCATCTTCAGAGCCTACCATGGAGCAAGTAACTTCTCACAATCTTATCATCTATGTTTAATGTATGTATATTTGTATATTTGCTAAGTTTGTTTTTTAAATTTTTGTTAGATGATTATTCAAGCTATAAATGGGTTAAATGAAGACCAGGTCGATGGAGTGCAAATGATCTATGTTCTATGTTTTGGTGTATGTATAGTCACACAGACTTTTTATTAATGATTGGAAGATGAAATGTATAGTTACATATCAAATATTGGGTTAAGTGTGTTACTTACATTATTTTATAATTTATTATTAAATAAATAATGATAAAAAATATATAAAATCACGAACATTTTTTAGAACATACTTAATTTTAAAGAAATTTAGATTTTCCATTATTGTTGGTAGTTTGTGTAAAGACAAGGAGATGATGATGGACCCCACCCTAGATCGCCTCTGATTTTACCGTCACTGCTTATATTTATACACCCTACTTATTTTAATACACCCAACCTCAACTCAGTAAAATCAGCAGCCCGGTAAATATAAACATAATTTTACTTTTACTGAAAAAGGTAGATCATGTTCATCAATGGCATCTTCAGAGCCTGCCATGGAGTAAGTAACTTCTCACAATCTTATCATATATGTTTAATGTATGTATATTTATATATTTGTTAAGTTTGTTTTTTAAATTTTTGTTAGATGATTATTCAAGCTATAAATGGGTTGAATGAAGACCAGGTCGATGGAGTGCAAATGATCTATGTTCTATGTTTTGGTGTATATATAGTCACACAGACTTTTATTAATGATTTGGAAGATGAAATGTATAGTTACATATCAAATATCGGGTTAAGTGTGTTACTTACATTATTTTATAATTTATTTTTATGTAAATAATGATAAAAAAATATATATAATGGTGAACATTTTTTAGAACATACTTAAATTTAAAGAAATTTTGATTTTTCATTATTGTTTGTAGTTTGTGTAAAGACAAGGAGATGATGATGGACCCCACCCTATATATTTTACTGTCACTGCTTATATTTATACATCTTACTTATTTTAATACATCCCATCTCAACTCAGTAAAATCAGCAACCCAGTAAATATAAACATAATTTTATTTTTACTGAAAAAGGTAGATCCTGTTCATCAATGACATCTTCAGAGCCTACCATGGAGCAAGTAATAACTTGTCACAATCTTATCATCTATGTTTAATGTACGTATATTTGTATATTTGTTAAGTTTGTTTATCAAATTTTTGTGTCCTTTACTTTGTATGCTTAAAATTTCAGGGACAAAATCCTTAACATGTGCCTTAAATTACTAGCTTAGATTTTTATTTTATATTTTGATGTATGAATCCCATAGTTTTTGTGTAATTAAAATGTGATGATTATTGTTTAGATATCACAAATTTCAGGCCTAATAATAATTCACAAACATGACAAACAAACTACGATGTTTTGGATTTATCCAACAAAATAACTCACAAAACTTATGTAAATTGAAGGTGGTTGCTGGTGTTGCTAATTAAAGAGGGTGCTGGCAGCCAAAGAATCACAAGAAGCAGGACAAATGAGGTAATTCTATTTTTTGTAGTTGCACCACTTTGAAACCACCATATTCAAGGTTTATTACATACTATTTAATTTTAGGGGACTCACTCTTATTTAAAAAAGTTTAAGATGCAGTTTTTATTTTAAAAATCTGGACAACTCTTTTAGGTGTGAACTAAGCTTAACTTACATTAATTCTGAACATACAAGTCTGACTGATTGTAGTAATTTTTTTTTCTTTTATGCGTAAGCTTTGAGCTTTTGACTTGATGACATGTTTCTTTTCTTCCTTTTATGTTAATTATTTAAGTAGTTGAGTTAGAGAAACTCCAAAACACTAGCTAAATAGGCTCCTAAACTGAAATATAAGGAATTTAAAGTAAAAACTTGTTCAACAGTCTCCTTAGTCATCCCTTAAAAATTTAAGAACTCCTCTTCTTTTCTTATGTTTGAGGATTGTTGAGTCATTCCTTATATTATTTTCTTAAATAAAATATTTACTTCCCTCCAAATCTATTCATGTTTTTCTCTTTTCTCCAATATAAAAATGTAGGTGAATTTTAAATTTAATAATATAATAATAATAATAAGGAGTATTGTTGGAGTTGTCATTCCTTATAATATCCTAAATCATTAGGAGGTTACTCCTTCCGACAATCCTTTTGTGGAGAGGCCTAATTGCAGTAAGTATAGAAAGCAGATACACTGTTCTCTTTTACCATTCTCAAATTTTGCGCAGGATTTTTATAATAAGTGGTTCTTCTATTTTGTCTAAGTCTCACAATTTCTATCTAAACCCGTATTTGCATGGGTAGTTGCTGGTTTTGGTTTTGCTGTGAGAGTCATGAAAACTGCAATAGTTGCGCCACATGTACGGAGTTGTTTGAATTTCAAGTGGTGTAATATATTTATGATAGACATGTACTAAGTTAGTTATGAACTCCCTCTTTTGATGGCGATTATGGGTATTATCTGGATACTACATTGTTATCGTTTGCACTTTGGTATGTTACATCTTTGGGGATGTAGTTAAAGGCAGGCTGACACTCGTTAATTTCATTTACCGTGGAAATTTTATGTAATTCCTCGCCTTCAGTTACGTCATCAAGAAAAAACACGACATGCATTATCTTATTCAAACCAACCAAAATTTTTGAAACCTCAAACCTTGTTATACTAGGTTGGACCTGAAAAAGATTTTGAAATTGGCTGATCCATTAGAGAAGTGTAGAGCACTGTTAAGTTTCGGCTTTTATGCAATCTGCCATCTGCAACTAGTTGTCAAATTGAAAGCACTAAAAGCAAATATCCATTTCTCAGGCTTGTAGTGACGGTAAATTATGCGCTCTTCATGTCTTCCACCTGTTGCATGACGGCAGAAGAAAAAAAACATTGGTTATGCATGAATTGCTTTGAAACGATTCACCTGGTTCTCTATGTTTAATGAATTGTTTGGACACCTATTGTAAATATTCTCTTGTTTTTATAGCTCTTATGTTCTTTTTTAATAATTCAGTATGTTCTTTTTTCCATGCTTCTCTTATCTTCTGATTAAAAAAATAATAATTTATGTATCATTTGTGTAATGAAATAGAAATTAAAGTCTTACCAGCTCTGATATTTCCCACCCATTACAAAAGTAGAGAGGTGGACAAGATATTGCACATTGGTATGGTTATACCTCTTCATGCTGCTTCTCTCTACCCCTAAATTAAATTGGAGAAGAGGATGTAAGATTCCTGGGCGACTAGGCATATGTGATCTATGTTACCGTATGGTACGGGTGTCAGCGTGGATCTAAGTGTTAAACTTCTAAAAATATTAGAATTTATGGACATGTATCTGAAATTGGACATGAGTACATGAATTTTCGACGTATAACCTTCACATAACTGAAATCATATCTATTTTTTTAAGGTTAAATATCAAACTCATCACTAGTTGCGTCCAAATATATCATGTGAGTCACTAATTGCAAAAATGACTCACTTCAATCATAAATTTGAAAATATGTATCAATTTAGTCATTAAAAATTTGAAAATTTGTATCAGTTTAGTCATTCCCAGATGACTTCCTTGATACAGATTTTCAAAGTAGTGATCAAGTTGAATCATTTTTGCAATTAATGATTATTTTGATACACTTGAACGTAATAAGTGACGTGTTTGATATTTAACCCATTGTTTTTTTTATATATTTTACATGTGTAAATTACTGCCTTTTACAAGCACACGCATATAGAGGCTATTTGTTTAAATTAATTTTTTACTTTAAGTTGAAAAATGTAATGTTTATGTAATAAGTTGAAAAATAACTTAAAGTTAAAAAAACACTTTAAAGCCGGCGTAATGTACTTTTTTGAACAACTTATTTTGTTTTTGTGATTTTATTTAGTAAAAGTTAATATTATCATTCAAATGTATTATTCAGCAAATTTATTTTTATTTTCACTTTTTTAATAACTCAAAAGTTACACGTAATATAAAATTACCCAAACAAATAATTTTCATTTTTCACTTATCACTTTCAGTAACTATAAGTCATAATCAATACTTTTAAGTTTACCCAAACACTCATATAATTGTACATAATAGTATGTGTCAAATGTACAACAGAAATCAAAAGGATATCATGGAAATAGTATTCTATGAATATCCCTCTTGAAAACAAATTCTTGTGAGGCCTTGTAAATTATTTCGAACTAGATTGCTTGAAGTTGAGGTGTCTGGTTTTCATAGGAAGGATCGGACTCTGATCCCATACCTACACCCATGTCATGTCCGGTTGAGAGGAGTATGACTGCAAAATTGATCTGGGTAACGGAGTATGGTGTTGGTCCTGGTTTAGTTGGAAATCTGTAATGCTTAGCAACTAGAGTCAAAATTGGGTTTATATGAAGATAAATTTGTCTAAATGACACAAACTCTGGATAGTATGTAGTTGCTCATTATTGCCTCTACATATGCTCATCCCAGAACAGTATTATAGTTACTTTCACTGTTGTGCTTATTGCAAGTTTACAACAGTCTGACCCACTTTCCAGATCTTGCATTAAACTAGCTTGCCTTATTACATATATGCTCCTTTTGTATTCAGAAACTTGAAGAATTGTTGTTCATATGCTCCTTTTATGCAGGATGGTCATAATCAAGCAGCAGGTCCAGGAAAGGCAAGAAGAGATTCCGCAACCTGTGCTATGCAAGGTTGGCACTCTCAACACGTTCCTAGTAATGGAGATGTTGGAGATCAGATCATTAAGGTTTGTTGAAATATACCTGGTTGTATAAATTAAGATATCAATTTCTTCATTTAAGACCAATGATTTTGTAGGATAAAGATTCATCCCCAGTATCAAAACGTGAAAAACAACTGAAAAGCATCGCTATGATTCGCCAATGTCATAATCGTAAACACACCTGTGTTGAAAAGGCTTTCCCCTGAGAAGGTGGAGGCAAGAAGTGATGAATTTAGAGAAAGACGCAAGGAAGAAAATCTTTTATAGGGATTAATATACGAAGTAAAAAGTGTTAACTGATGATGACATGAAAGTAAGGCCATTTGAGTAAAAATTCTAGATTAATAAAGAGTTACTAACATGACCTCGTAAACAAGAGAGATAAAATGTGCTGAGAATAAGAGGACTGTTTGACTGAATCTCTTTTCATCAGTACTAACAAAATATTGTAAATGACATGCTAATTTACTAAAGCATTTGGTTTTATCATGTCTGGTGGGCAGGTTGGACACTATGGTCATTGACATTGGCACTCCTGCTGATTGGGTGAAGATCAACATGCCGAAGTAAGATAGTGAACTCCAACTTTTAGATGCTATATCTTCAGACTGCATGCTGTCACGAAACCTCATAATTTAATCCTTGGGGTGTTCCATTCAAGAAGGTTTGTTTTGTTCAACAACATCATTTAGTGCATTTTTTCCCTTTCATGTGGGAACTTTTTAATTCTAATAAAAACTCATCTCTGGTGAGCTGTTTACATCATCATGCCAAGTGTTAGTACTACATATTGCTCAGTTGGAATTGTACTATTTGCTTCAAGGAAAACTCATATTTGACTATTTGAGGTTTTCATAAGTTCTTAAATTGTCATTAGTTCGAGTTTTCGGACTGATTTTCTTGGTCATTCAGATTGTAACTGGAGAATCTAGTAATTTAACAAAACTGGAGTATCTGTTTCTCTTAGCAGGTGGTCAGCTTGCCTTCTAGAGGATAGATCCACAACAGACATCTGCTCTGGTTACTCTGCATGGCCAGCTCTTTCTCCGTGTACCATTCGAGCAGTCCAATGAGTAGAATACGCGGACAGCCTTGTGTTTAGTTGCAGAATCCGGACAGTAGAAAACATATTTTTCTTGTAGTGTAACTTAACAAAATAGGAGATAAAGCTGGCCTATTTGTCATGTCGATACCGATTCAAGTCGGGATCTACAATTTTGTAATTTAGAGGAGGCAAAACTGAAACTAAATAAAAAACCAACCCTGCAACCCACAGCTCTGAACATGTATTTCAACCTATGGGATCTTTCCGTCTTGTCCATTACAGTTTGTAAATAGGCTTATTTACAATCTTACCATCAAAGTTTGGTCCAAGATACACATAAATCATTAAAGAAAAAAATGAACAATTCAATCATTCATGTATTGCATTTGTATAGATCAACCATTTTTCTGGCAACTTACACCGGAAAATGGGAGAGTACAACGCACTTGCCGGATGGGGAGAGTGATATGTTTAAGTCAGAGTTATGTACAGCTTAGCCATCTATATATATATGTGGAATGTATTCACTAACCATTCAATATATAAAATCGACATAAATTATTTATACCAAGAATTGAAGAAATAATTAAGTAAACTGAAGGAAGCAAACAAGAATTAAGGAACTTAAACTGGTTACACAAACCATAAGCAAAAATCATTACAGGGTCTACCAAATTGAACAAATAGTACACATGAAACAAAAAGGTTCCATTCAAACATATAATCACTCCACAGAAGCAGCAATAAGCAGAGCATTCCTGGCTCTTCCTAATAAAATAGGAGAAAACGGTTAAAAATATCAATACAAATGAAAATTAAAAAGAAAACATCGGTCTTGATATTAGCAGCACTGGCGATCCAAGGCCACAAGTCGGCACCCTCCTTCCCTATTGGACATTCAGAAAAGCATAGATACACATGCATCATACGTAAAGATTCATCAATACCTCATTGTGCAATAAAGACCATCACATTGCCGTCATTGAAAAAATAACACCTCCTCTCACCCACCCTGCATTTACCAATTCTAATCATGCCCTCTCTCTCTCTCTCATATATTTATATCAATTTCCCCTTTCATATATATATACACATACATATCAAAAATGTTAAAAAAAGTCGTAGTTGGAATGGAAGAAACGACAACTCCAATTAAGGCGTTAAACTTTCGTCGGAAAATAAAATTTCTTTCGAGATTTTTTCTTCACAACTCTGATATTCATCGATTTTCATTGAATTTTGACCAGATATGAAGAAAAACGATTAGTACACCGATTCTGGCAGATGAGATCGGAAATCGACCGGTTTTCAATATGTCGGCCGATTAATCACCGGAATCGGCGATTTATAACACTGGGTCAAGTTTTAATTTATATAAATTTAAAAATAAAATAATAATATTTGTAAAATGTAAAAAGTAATACTCAACTGACGAAAATAAAAAAAGGTAGCTCAAAGAGGACGAACCTACCATACCAAATAATCCTAAATCAAGCTCAATTGTTTCAAGGAGTCGTGCAAATATTTTGCTTTTATGTCTTACAGTGTAAGTCTTGCTGTTGCATTGAAGAACTTGTTCTGCTAGCAGGAATAGAACCATTCAGATTATTATTTTTAGCTGACCTGTAATAAAAAGTTCCACGGGGTATGTAAAATGCAAGGTATTGTTGTTATAATACAATATATGATCTTGTAAAGTGTCTTCCTCTAACACCTTAAGGTTTTAGATGAGCTAGTTACTCAACATGGTATCAGAGCTCAAGGCCTGCTACCCGAGTGAGGGGGAGTGTTAGAATACAATATATGATATTGTCGTTATACTGAACAAAAGCCTTACAAATGGCTTCCGGTAAATTGAGAAATACGAGTGTCATAGAATGTCCACCCTAAGAGGTACAATATATACGGTTTCTAGAGTTGAAATTCTGATGTAGCTTTATACTTTTAACCCTTATATTCCTTTTTTTCAACTTAAAGTCCAGGCAAGCGAATTTAGTTATTAAACAAAATTACGAAAAATAATTGCAGGGTGTATAAATATAAGCAGTGACACTAAAATCAGAGGCGATCTAGGGTGGGGTCCATCATCATCTCCTTGTTTTTACACAAACTACCAACAATAATGGAAAATCAAAATTTCTTTAAACTTAAGTATGTTCTAAAAAATGTTCACGATTTTATATATTTTTTATCATTATTTACTTAATAATAAATTATAAAATAATGTAAGTAACACACTTAACCCGATATTTTATATGTAACTATACATTTCATCTTCCAATCATTAATAAAAAGTCTGTGTGACTATACATACACCAAAATAATTTTACACAATATATATAGAGAGAGATGAGAAATTAGATCTAATCCTAGTCATTTATTTATTTATTTTATATTCATCTCTCACCATTTGGTAGTTTTATTAAAATTTTAATATTCTAGCATTGCACCTTTACCCACCCACCACCTCCAACCACCGACGACCATCATCTTCGGCAATCACCACCTCCGGCGACCAACAGTGATCACCACCGTCAAACAGGTTAATCACCAACGTGATTACTAAAATCATTACAGTTACATAAAAATCACTGTCGTCAAGAGAAAACACCGCCGTCTCTTTCTAACCTTCTGTCAAACTCCGGCCACCACCCACTCTGTTAATGAAAAATCACCAAATAATTAATCAAAACCACCGTATCATCACCACCTTCATCCAGCATTTTCCGACAACCACCACCACCTAAAAATCACCAAAATTAGATCCACCATACTTATCACGGTAACCTTCACCACGACACCTCCGTCGTCGTCGCCATCACCATCTCCACGGCTACATGTTTTAGATCTAAGAACTTATCACTTCGTCTCCCTCATCTATCACTACTGCTAAATTTGTTTTTCTAACCTTCATTTTTACTCCATCATTTTTGTGGGTCGCTTCAATAATTAAAATACATAAATTTATTCATCATCTTCCTTCACACATCTCTCTCTGATCATTCTTCTCCGTCGTCGGAATCTCACTGCACGTGGTTTCATTTTCGTCAACAATTTCATCAACAATATAGTCATTTTTGAAGCAAGGTTCTCCGTTGGGGTACTTGATTCTCTATGCTCCTAAGTCATCGTCGTCCAATTCCGATTCATCTCCAAAATCATTTTTAGATCTGATTGTGGCATAAAGCACAAAAATGATAATCGGTGGAATCGAATAAAATGGAACATCATCGTCAACTGAACGAGTGAGGACCAAAAATATGAGTAGCCTTGTGAGTAATCATCAACACAATTCAAGAATTTGTGAATACAAATCACCTATTTTTAATAAAAATCACCTTTTTTGGTACAAACACCTTTTTATTTGGTGATTTGTAGAGGTATAATTTGCGGTTTTTATACAAAAAATTGGTGATGTCAGTTTAAATTTTAGTGATTCATTTTTTTGAATTTGGTGATTCTACAGTTATTAGATGTAGTGATTTGGTGGTCATAATTTAAATTTTTGTGATTTGATTTTGTATTTAGTAATTCTGGTAATGGTGTTGGTGTTGTGATGATGCGGTTGGTGTAATGGTAGTGTCGTGGTTGATCGTTGTGGTGTGCTGATGTAGTGGTGACGGTGGGATGATGGTTGTGATCACGATGAAGTGATGGTGTTGGCCAGAGTAATGTCATCGGAATAGTATGGTGGTGGCGAGGATGATGTCACTAGGTAAAGTGAAGATGAATGCAACACATCCGGTGGACATGTACATGTATTTTTGTTATTATGTATAATTTGTAATTATCCCTCCAGTTCAATTGTATTACAAAATTGTTATTGGGGTATTAGTTCTCATTATAGTAGGGTCTCATTAGAGCAGCTCCCTATATATATATATATATATATATATATATATATATATATATATATATATATATATATCAGTTACTATTATTTAGGAGCTTAAGCGAGTCAAACTGTTCGTGAGTTACTCGGTCCTAGCCCACAAAATATTCGAAATCGGCTTGAGCTATTTAAGTACTTTACTGAGCCAAGTTCAAATTTTGAATTACTCGGCTCGTGAGTTTCGTGAGCCTGATCGAACTTTTAATGTTTAAACTTTTTACATATTATAAATATACTAGCTTATATCTCGTGTTATGCATGGTTATTGGTTACTTTAAAATATTGTTATTTTTATACTTTTATATTTTGAATATTAATTTTTGTTATAATATCTTGATTAGAATGAATTTTAAAAGAATCAATTCCATACTCTAAGATATATGACCCTAGAGATGTGTTTTAGTTAAATAGTTGGATGTGTTGTAAGTGTTTTAATTAGAATATATCTATAAGGAGTAAGGCGCTTTTAATAGTACCGAGTACGAGTAACACCTTTAGATAATATAGAGAGTGGGTGAATATATTATCAACCTTTTATTTGACTATCTTCAGTTTGAATTTGATTTCTGTTATAGCTTAAGTTTGTATGATGTTCATAAAATAATGCGGAACAAAACAAACACACAAACTAACTTTTAATCTAATATTGTATTAGATCGAAATATGCTACAAAATGTGAATACAAGATAGTATTCTCAGCTTCGGTTTTCTTAGAGAGATCAGCTTGAATTACAATGAAAAACTTAATAACTAAAGATAGGAAACTGTATACTTATAACGTGTACACAACTCCCATTTACAAAAGTAGTAACAGGCAAAAAGCTAAGCAAACCCTATCTATACTATTTTGGTGAATATTGGCATCATGTGAAAAATTCTTGTTTTGCATACTGCCAGATCCACTTCTTTAGTTGTTCTACTTTGATTATCTCTTTTAGATTCTTTGTAGGCTTTCCATGTGCACTCTGTAGTGATTTGGACAACTGCAAGTACCTTGGTTCATACGTAGATTTTCTGTCCAGAGAATCTTCTTTGAATTCTGTCTTAGAAACATTCGGGAATTGGCTAGGTACTTGATTTCAGAACTGTACTTATAATGTTCGACAACCCTGAGTTCTGGATCAAGTCTTTTTGATATATCGAATGCATTTCTCGAATGAGTCTTTATACTTCTGGAATCCTTGAGATATCGAATGAGTGTTTTGACTTATGGAACCCTTGACATATCGAAAAAATGTTTTACTCTTGCCATATCGAATGGTACACTTCACTTCTGGAATCCTTGATATGTCAAATAGCTTGTTTGACTTGTGGAATCCTTGACATCTCGAATGGTGAAATCCTCTTGACATATCGAATAACATAGTTACTCTTGAGATCTCAAATACCCATATTACCTTTAACATATCAGACATAGTACTTTACTTCTCGAAATCCTTGACTTCTCGAATCCTTAACTTCTCGATCAGGTCAATTATACTTCTCGAATTTATCGACTCTTCACCAACACATGTTTCTATGATACATTATTTATTTCTTTCAGTTCGTCTTCTCGGTCTTTTTCCTCATATATGACTTGGTAATTTTTTTCGATTTTGGTGATTTTTATGGTGATATTGGCTTATACTGTATTTGATTTTCAATCAAATAATGATGACCTGTAGATATTGGTGGTAATGGTGGTGATGGTGATGGTGGAAAGGCCGGTGATAAGTGATGACAATGTGATTATTTGGTTATTTCAATATGTAGATGAATATTTGTAGGTGGTTGTCCAAAGTGGTGGTTTGAGGTTGGGACAAAAGTTGGTGGCTCGATGCAGTGGTTGCTGGTGGTTGAAGTTTGTGGTTGAAGTAAAAAAGAGATTGTGGGAGTGGATGTAGATTTGGATAACATTACTGGGTGGTAGAAGATGAAGATGAAACATATATTGGGTGAATAAGATTAGATTTCATATATTGAAATATGTGGCTAGAATTAAATTTCAGAATTCATTTATGAATTCTTTATAACATGTCTTTTTTTGGTTGATTATATTTGTTGATTTCATGTTATTCGCGTTCATATGATGATGATGATCAATTATTAAGACTTCTGAATGGTGATCGATTTGTAGGATTTGTGTGACAATGCTAAAATTAGATCACAGTTGGTCGAATTTGTATCGACTTGATTATTACGATTGATTGTCATTCCCTTAACTATTACGCTATTACAAATAAACACTTTTAAGTTGCTGGTAAACTGGAGTTTTCAATCCTCCAGCAAATGTTACTAAGGTGTGTCTCTTTCTTCTTTCCATCAACATTTGTTGGTAAATATTTATGCAATCTGCCATTTGAACTATTTATTTAGACATTTCATTTCCATCAACAGTAAGCGATCATTTTTCAAGTTAAGGTTGATACTAATTTTTGGAATAATATTGTAACACCCCTGTCCCACATCGAGGAGATTTGGGACTTCTGTTCAGTTTATAAGGCAAAGTACTACTACTAACTAGCACCAACAAATCATGATCTTTTGGGGGCCTGTGGTGGGCTAGTCGTTACCCAAGTTGGTTACGTTTGGCGGTTTGGGATAGTAGGCTTCGGCTTATTCGGACTCGGAATCGGGATTTGACCCAATTTTTGAAAAAGGCTCGGGATTTGACCCGGGTTGTCACATATGGTATCAGAGCCGATTCTCGAAAGCTTGTTAACACAAGTTGCCGGAGGTGGGGACACGAAGGCTGGTGGTATTATCCCACAATGGACAGAGGTCCGGAGGTGGGGACACGAAGCCAGCCGGTATTATCCCACAATGGCTAGGGAGGAACGATCCGGACCTATGGGATATCCGTTCAGGCTTGACGAGGACGTCAAGAGTTTAAGTGGGGGAGTTTGTAACACCCCTGTCCCACATCGAGGAGATTTGGGACTTCTGTTCAGTTTATAAGGCAAAGTACTACTACTAACTAGCACCAACAAATCATGATCTTTTGGGGGCCTGTGGTGGGCTAGTCGTTACCCAAGTTGGTTACGTTTGGCGGTTTGGGATAGTAGGCTTCGGCTTATTCGGACTCGGAATCGGGATTTGACCCAATTTTCGAAAAAGGCTCGGGATTTGACCTGGGTTGTCATATAACAATATCTTAATATTTGTTAATGTAGAGAATTGAACCTCCAACCTCCTTATAAGAAATCCAAAGCATAACCACTATGCTACATTGGTTATAACCTCCTACAATATATTAATATTTGTTAATGTAGCTCAATGGTTATAAGGATGACTTCTTTAGTGAATGTCAGGGGTTCGATCCTTGACTGAAACATTATTTACTTAAATTTTACTGTAACAGCCCGACTTTTCGGACTATTAAATCTAAATCAAAACTAAAATAAAATACATTTCTTTATTCAATAAATACAAAATTGCACAAAAGTCAAATGCAGCGGTCAAACTTAGTAAATCAAAATATAAAATCGGAGACGCAGCTCCACAATTCCAATACTCAATGCCACAATTTATTCTAATAATGCGATAAGTCTTTTCAATAAATGCATTCAAATCAGCTAACACGAAAATCCACAAAGTTCACGTCATTATTCTCATAAACTTCCACAATGTACAAACCTGAAATATTAGAAAAGGGTGAGCTACACAGCTCAGCAAGTAACAGATTGACTTACAGATATTTTCAAATCAATGGGTGTTTTAGCCAAACAGATTTTCTCAAAACAATAATAAATTGCAAAACATTTACGAAAACAAGTCAACCCAAAGTTTATATTTTTAAAACCAGAACAAAAACAAAATTAAAAAAGAAACGAAATTCTTATAAATACCACAGTTTTGCTCTACGGCCACACTTTCCCAGTAGCCGGGATCTTATTCTTATTCTTATACGCCACACTTTGCCAGTGACCGGCATCTAAAGTTCAATAATTACGCCCCCTTAATAGGTATCTAAAGTTGCAAACTTGTGCGCCTACTAAGGGTATCTAAGACTAGTTCCGGAACTATAGCGTAAATTACGAACGGGTTCGATAACGTAGAGACTGAGGGATTCGAAAGATTCTCAATTCTTATATCTTATACAGTTGAAAACAATATTCTTATATCTTATACGAAATTCAAAGCAGAATCAAAATATCTTTTTCGAAAATAAAAGTAAGTCAAAAAGTACTTACCTCGAAGTCGACACTAAAGACTGAAAATAATTGCACGAACAATCCTATAAATTTAGTTAATAAAAGACAGAACAATTAATCATTTATTTTACAAATAATCTAAACACGCAAAACAATTTAACACTTATTCAAAATCATATAACAATGTACAGAGACTTAAAACATGCTTACTGTTTAATCAAATAAATCAACAATCTAAAATATACAACCAGAGTCTTTAAACAAAACAATTTATATACAAAGAAACATAAATGGGCTTTAAGGCCCAAACATGGCACATCAATACTATTATATAATAGACGAAACATTAAAAGTTTGGTTGGTGGTATGGTACGTTGTGATTTTACTTAATTGCCCTTAATTTGGTTGGTCGGTATGGTACGTTGTGATTTTACTTAATTGCCCTTAATTAGTTTTTACTTAATTAACCTTACTTATTTATAGAAATATATTATTAAATAATAATATTACCTATTTATAATCAATTACCTTTTTCACCTAAAATACATTATTTTTTCTATTTTTCTAACAAATTCCCCTACTTTTTCAAATATATCACGGGCAATTACCTTTTTTAACTAAAACATGTTAGTTTTTCTATTTTTCCTTACTAAAATCCCTCTTTTTCCAAAAATATCATGGACAAATATTTAGTTATTTATTTTTAAACCTATTTTAATATTATAATTATTTTTAAAAGTTTACCTATTTTAACATATCTACTTATTTTTCTTAACAAATGCAATTACTAAAAATATTAAAATATAAATAATCAAATACCTATTTATAACCAATTACTTTTTCAGCTAAAACACATTATATATTTTTTCGAACAAAGTCACTCCTTTTCTAAATATATCACGGGAAATTGTCTTTTACAATTTACTTTTTTTCTATTTTTCTCACTAAAATCCGTTCTTTTCCAAAAATATCACAGGAAACCTTTTACTTATTTATTTTAAAACGTATTTAAATACTTTTAATTATTAAATTTTAAAACCTCATTTTCCAAAAATATCACGGGCATTAACCTTTTTAAACTAAATATATGTTTCATTTTTTATTTTTTCTTACTAAAACCCCTCATTTCCAAAAATATAACGGGCAAACCCATACTTATTTATTTTAAAATCTGTTTTAATGTTTTTAATTAATTAAAAATGTTTAGCTATTTTAACATGCCTACTTATTTTTTGCACAATTACACTTAATAAAATATTAAAATAATAATAAAATAACAATTAACAATCTGTGCATCACACGGGTTTTAAGCTAGTACAAATTTATTCAGATTCAAGTAAAATGTAAAAAGGCCATCAATATCTCTAACCTTATTATGTAACTTTTATACTAATTAAACATTGTATCTACCTTAACAAATACATCAAGGCATGCATGATTACACAAACTGAACCAACCAACCACTAATCTGTGTCAAAATTAGAAAATGGTCACGAATTTAATTACAAACTTTAAATCAAAATATAACATATTTAATAATTTAAAATATCAAAATTATAAGACATATCTCACGTAACAATTAAACAAAATAATACCTGGATTTTACTAAATTAATGATACAGAACGTCATTAAATATTATAAATCAAACATATATGTTCTAATTCAGTTTGTAACCGTAGTTATATGATGTCCTCCTACAAATTTAGTTTTAATAGAAGACAGTTTAAAACTAAATGCTCAAACTTAAAACTGTTGGCTAACGATGTTTGATACTACAAAATAGAGTGAGAGTACTACATAAGCACAAAGCTCACAGCCTCACATCAAATATGCTCCAATCATGTAAATCTCCTTGAGCCCATTGTAAATTGAGATATTCAGAGATTTTACAGCAAGTATCTGTAAGCACAAAGTAGTGATAGCACAGACAAGATGTTAACTATTACATAATATCGTGTAAATAACACAACTACCCATATGAGAAAAATAGAAGTACACTCAGTTTTCTACAGAAAATGCTCTAAATGTCAACAATGAATAAGCAGAACAAAGCGGAACCAAGTGGCCCTTACAGAGAAAAAACCCCGAAAATCAAAATACAAAATCACCCTAGACTTTAGCTTCGATACAACAGAAACTGCATGCAAGTGTATGGACTCAATCACAAAACACTGAGAAAACATAACACATAACATACATTATATTAGGTCCAAATAGTGGCAGAGGAGGATTTAGTCACAATAACAGAAGTGGTGGCAGACATACCAATTGGAGCAATTTTAATGGCGGTTCAAACAAGCTTCTCTATTCTTTCAAAAACACCAAAATTAAATATCACATTCTTCTAGAGAAATAAGTCCAGATAATTGCAAGACAGACACTAAAAGACCCAACTAGAAATCATACACAGCAAACTTAAAAAGTCATAAAAACAAATATGTTAGTGAGACTTAAAACCCTAAACCCCAAAAAGGGGTTGAACAAACAAGTTTTTGGTCAAGAAACTTATACATACAGTTACGATAGTAACTTAAATATACAGTTTACGAAGATGAATTTACTAAGAGACCAACTGCAAAAGAATATAGTATAAGCAACGTATATTCAGATTCCAATGCAATCTGATAAGTCTAACAAACTGACAAGTAAACGGGAGATACAGTTTAATATTAGCCAAATTGTCCATAACAGATTCATGAAATTCAAAAAAAAAAACACCATAGATAATAGCATAAGCAGCACTGGCTATCCCAGACGACAAGCGGCGCACTCCTTCCCAATTGGACCAGTGATAGCAGACCCTAAAACAAGCAATAAACAAATTAGATACACTACTTGGACCAGTAACTTACACGTACAATTAAGATAAAAAGATGAATACACTAATACAAATCACAAACACCGCAACTCAACACAAACACCATCTCAAAACGAAACCCAATACCTCATTGCTGTAGCTGTTGCTGTTTCTGTTGCGGTGGAAGAAAAACCAAAACACCATTTTGCCAGTTAAAGAGACGGTATGGAAGACCAATGCTATTTGCGAGAATTGCATCTCTCAAATTAATATCAAGATTTTGGTTAATGCAGAGTGTTCCCTCCCACATTAACCCGTCGTAAAGTCCAGTCATATGTCTAGCGCCTGCAACGCTGTCTACTTCAATAAAGGGTGCATTCACTATATTACTGCGAAACGTGGTTTCGATATTCGTAACCTGTTCGAGTAGCCCTGCTCTTCGTTTCCTTAACTTCTCAATTTCCAAGTCCAGATGGTTGAAACGCGTATTGTCATAATCGAGATTACGGGCTTGTTTAATTGTCAGTTCTTGCCGGGGTGCTAATATTCGCGTCAAAATCTGCGTTCTTTCAGCTATTAGTTGATTCAAGGTATTCATCGTGTCTGCGGCATTGGCTTCTAAGAGTGCAGACGAGTTCAACATCGCCCCTAACAAACGCATCTTTTGCGTGTTGTGATGATGAGTATCTTCCATGGCGAAGATCTTGACAGAAGATTTTTTTTCTTTGATAGTCTTGATTCTTGAATCTTGATCACGGTAATAGGGTTAGGGAGGGAGGGATTATATGGTAGGGTTGTGGGACATTGAATTTGAGTTCGATTTTAATATTAAGTTGAATTCAATTTGACCAAACGGAATATAATTTATTTATATTATATTATGACAAAAATAAAAAGTTATGCTGTCATATTATTACGTAATATATACTATCTATATATCTTTTATTAGTACTATAATGGAATATAATGTAAATCTTTATAATATTAATATACTCTCATAAATAATCATTAGTTAAAAGTTATTAGAAAAGAGTATAAAATCACTTGTGCATAAATAAAATAACATATGTGCCCTACTATCTATAACTAGCATGATACTTGCACGGACACCATTTATATACGAATCAAATTCAATTATTTTGAGTTTCTTAAATAGACGATTTGTAATTTTTAAAATATTTTACGTCATTATTGTGGTACATTTGACAAAAAAATAATTTGTTATGAGCACAGACAATAACTTAAACTTCTTATTTGAATTTCATATACTAGCTTATAGCCCGCAGCTACTTAAATTTTATTTATAATTATTTTGTTTATAATTATATTTTTATTATCCATGCAACACGCGATTGTTTTTTAAATATTTATAATTATATTTATTTATGAATATTTTAATATTTAAAAGTTATTAGTTTACATGATTAAATTATTGTTAAAAAAGATTTAGCCAAAAAAATTATAGTTAAAAATTTGATATTTATTATATTTTACACGCTAAACTATTCTAAAACTAAAAAGAGAATAAAGTGACGAAATTTAATGTTGAGAATTCTATTCGATTTAGGAAATCTACCTATATGTAGTTTAGATTATTAGAATACCCTTCATTAACCAAATACAGTTTTTAATGTTAAATCTAACGGTTTTCACATATCTATTTAACATTAAACGATTTTGATTATTTTAGTATTAAATGAGTTTCCTTATTTAATTACAACTATTTTTATGTTTTGACTTTTTAGAAAATCCAATCCTAATATAATATCTTTTAACTTATATCATTTTTAGACAATAACTTCTTTTTATATGATATAATCTTGATCATCCATTTTTAAAAGTATTGGATCTAACGGTTGAGAATGTTTTGACGGTATTTACAAACAAACTACCATGATAACATCATTAATTTTTCTTAATATTTATAATTTTTTTAATTTATAATTTTTTTTAAATATTTACTGCTAAAATATAATATACTCTTTTTGTAATATGTTAAAGATGCGGGAACTTTGAACTTTTGAGAAAATAAATTATCAATTAAAATATAATTTTTTTGTACTAGTTCTTCTTTTAAAGTAGTACACTGTGACGATCAAAATTCTGTATAAAATTCATTTTTTATAGTATATCCTATAAATATCTATGTTATTATATTAAAAACTAAATAATGAAAGCTTCCGTCGCTTTGTTTGATCACTCAATCCATAATCGTTGGATGTTTCAAATTAAATTGTTGAAAAACGTTAGATATAACAGTAAAATTATCATGTAGAATGATCTAAGGTTTGAATCTACCAACAACATATTAAAATTTATAGGTTTTTTTTTTAAGTAAAGAATTTTTTCATTTTTTTTCTTGCAGACATAGGATATTTGATAATATTTTTTGTAAAGTACGATTTTTCAGAAAAGTACTATACTAATTGATTAAGAAACTTTTAAAGTTTCGAATTTAATAATTTATAATGTATATATGTTAAAAAAGTTTGGCCTCTGTAGCTGAGTCTAAAATTTCAAAATACGGTTTTTTTTAATATGAATATAGTCCTGCTAACAATGAAATTAGGTATCTTGTGTTTTAAAAATCAGATTTTGACGATTTTATACCCCACATGAAGATAACTAAATTATATTTAATTAAAAGATGGTTTAACAATTTTTATCTAACTGGAATTATCCATGGAAGAGAAAAGAAAGTCATGAATTTTTTACATGGAGAATTCTATTCAATATAGAAAACTTATTTATATTTGGTATATTTGGTTTAAATTATCAAAATACACCTTTTAGAATTTAAATATAATCCTATTATTAATAAAATACACTTTTTAAATATTTGATCTAACGATTTTCATTTATCTAGTTAAAATCTAACGGTCCTTATTAATTTGGTTGTCTACGACCAAAATTTTGGATAAAATCCCTATTATGTTAATTATATATAAGGATTTAATATAATAAGGATATCAAGTATCTTACTAACTGCTTTTACTTTTAATGTTTCAGTTTTATTTACAGTGTATATAAAATTTTAAAATACATTATTACTTCAAAATTATTAAACAGAATAAAAATTATGTTATGATTATATAAAATTTTATTCTTATATTCTTATATTCTTTATTGATTTGAATTTGTTCTTAATTAATTTTTATACTTTTTTGAAAGAAACAAAAAATTTCTCTATATTTAAAAGAATTAGTGGAAAAATAAATAAATTGGTGCTACAATAATAAAAAAATATTTATTAAAATTTAGATACACACTTTACTATTTGGGTTCTATCCTGAGTTTTAGAAATTGAATTTTGATGATTTTACAACCCATGCGAAACTAACGAAATTATCTTTAATTTAATGATGGTTTAATAATTATTATCTAACTTGACCAGTTGACCTACTCATAAAATAAACTGAAAAGAAAAGATGGTTAAAAAGTTTTACATAAAGAATTCAATTCAATATAGAAAATCAATTCATAATTAGTTTAAATTATCAAAGCACACTTCTTAGTATTTAAATATAATCCTACCTTTAATCAAATACACATTTTAATATAAGTATTATATTCAAAATTATCGTTTATGAATATGAAACCCTCAATATTTTAATAATATTTTGATATTATACTTTTATGTTTGTTATATGTAAAATAATATAATTATAATTTGGATTAATCAAATTGTTAGGTTCCTTCAGGAAAAAAGTGTTTAAATTTATTCATGTACATGAGTTCTCCTAAGTCTGTTATAACGTATGGTCCACGTGTATCATTGTAATCGATGTAATCGATATGAGTTGTTATCTTGATATTTGGTTTAATAATTATTATCTAACTGGAACTATACATACATAAATTCAAGAGAAAAGATATTTAAGAATTTTTACATTGAAAATTTTTAAATTATCAAAATCCACTTTTTAGTATTTAAATATAATTCTATTATTAATTAGATACACTTTTTAATATTAGATCTAACAATTCTCATCAATATATTTAAGATCTAACTATAATTATTAATTTGGTCGTAATCGTACACGGACAATCGATTTTAATTTTTTCTTAAATTGGTTGTAATATTTTATTGTAATAAAAATAGAATTTATAAATTTAAAATAATTAGGAAAAAAAAAATAAATTGGTGCTACAATAATAAAAATATATTTATTAAAATTTAGATAATAACTTTACTGTTTGGGCTCTATCTTGAGTTTTAGACAACAGATTTTAACGATTTTGCAGCCCACGCGAAGCTTACAAAATTATGTTTAATTTAATGATGGTTTAATAATTATTATCTAACTGGAACTATCCATAAACTAAAGAGGAAAGATAATTACGAATTTTTACATAAAGATTTCTATTCAATATAGAAAACCTATTTATAATTGGTTTAAATTATCAAAATACATCTTTTAGTATTTAAATACTATCCTATTAATAATCAAATACAATTTTTAATATTATATCTGACGGTCCTCGTTGATTTGAACATTTATAGTTTAATAATCCAACGGATCGTATACTTTTGGTAGTACAATGACCAACCAAAGTTTTGGATAAGATCTCCCTTACGCTTATTATATATCAATACTATTCTATAATAGACGAAACATTAAAAGTTTGGTTGGTCGGTATGGTACGTTGTGATTTTACTTAATTGCCCTTAATTTGGTTGGTCGGTATGCTACGTTGTGATTTTACTTAATTGTCATTAATTAGTTTTTACTTAATTAACCTTACTTATTTATAGAAATATATTATTAAATAATAATATTACCTATTTATAACCAATTACCTTTTTCACCTAAAATACATTATTTTTTCTATTTTTCTAACAAATTCAATATATCACGGGCAATTACCTTTTTTAACTAAAACATGTTAGTTTTTCTATTTTTCCTTACTAAAATCCTTCTTTTTCCAAAAATATCACGGACAAACATTTAGTTATTTATTTTTAAACCTATTTTAATATTATTATTATTTTTAAAAGTTTACCTATTTTAACATATCTACTTATTTTTCTTAACAAATGCAATTACTAAAAATATTAAAATTTAAATAATCAAATACCTATTTATAACCAATTACTTTTTCAGCTAAAACACATTATATATTTTTTCGAACAAAGTCACTCTTTTTCTAAATATATCACGGGAAATTGCCTTTTACAATTTACTTTTTCTATTTTTCTTACTAAAATCCATTCTTTTTCCAAAAATATCACAGGAAACCTTTTACTTAATTATTTTAAAACGTATTTAAATACTTTTAATTATTAAATTTTAAAACCTCATTTTCCAAAAATATCACGGGCATTAACCTTTTTAAACTAAATATATGTTACATTTTTTATTTTTTCTTACTAAAACCCCTCATTTCCAAAAATATAACGGGCAAACCCATACTTATTTATTTTAAAATCTGTTTTAATGTTTTTAATTAATTAAAAATGTTTAGCTATTTTAACATGTCTACTTATTTTTTGCACAATTACAATTAATAAATATTAAAATAATAATAAAATAACAATTAACAATCCGTGCATCGCACGGGTTTTAAGCTAGTAAGGAGTTAATGACACAATAGTATAATTACACCTAATAATTTAAAAAATACATTTATATTAAAATTATTAAGTAATCATGGTTAATATAGTAGGATTCGAATAGTAAATAAGAATTTTTTTTAATATAATACGATTGGTCTAGAATTTAGGAATTGTTTGGTTCTATATTTAATGATTTATGTTTTATATTTTTTGGTTGGTTAACTGGACTTTGGTAATTGATGAAAGTATTTAATTTATTACGATTGGTCTAAAATTTAGGAATTGTTTTTAATGATAATATTATAAAATTATTATTGAGTAATATTATTATTGTTATTATTATTCAATAATAAATTTTATTATAGTTATTGAATATTATTAATGAATAATATCAATAATAAATTTTATTGAATATTATTATTATCAAAAATATATTTTTTTGGATATAATGTTGTTAAAATTATATATATTCTATATTATTAAAGACGAAAAATTATAAGTTTGTTAGGTAAGATAGCTATTTTTTGGTATTTCGTGTTTTTCCTCAATTATCCTTACTTCTATACTATTAACTCCTTATTAACTCCTTATATATAATAAGCGTAGGGGGGATCTTATCCAAAACTTTGGTCGGTCACTGTACTACCAAAAGTATACGATCCGTTGGATTATAAAACTATAAATATTCAAATTGATGAGGACCGTCAGATATAATATTAAAAATTGTATTTGATTAATAATAGGATAGTATTTACATACTAAAAGGTGTATTTTGATAATTTAAACCTATTATAAATGAGTTTTCTATATTGAATAGAAATCTTTATGTAAAAATTCGTAATTATCTTTTCTATTTATTTTATGGATAGTTCCAGTTACATAATAATTATTAAACCATCATTAAATTAAAGATAATTTTGTAAGCTTCGCGTGGGCTGTAAAATCGTTAAAATCTGTTGTCTAAAACTCAAGATAGAGCCCAAGAGCCCAAACAGTAAAGTTATTATCTAAATTTTAATAAATATTTTTTTATTATTGTAGCACCAATTTAATTTTTTTTCCTAATTCTTTTAAATTTATAAAATTCTATATTTATTTCAATAAAATATTAAAATCAATTTAAGAAAAAATTAAAATCGATCTGGTTTGTGTATGATCTGGTACCTCCGTATATAGGCAGCAAGGTAGGGAGTTTTTATGCCGGAGTGAATTTTGCGGTGGCCGGAGCAACGGCACTGGACAAGCCATTTTTTGAGGAAAGAGGAGTTGATATTCCAGTGAGGAATGGCTCTCTAGGGACTCAATTGAGTTGGTTCAAGGATTTGCTACCATCTCTTTGCCAAACTTCCTCAGGTAAGTTACGATTTGTTCGATCAATTTAATCAAATTTTGATTGGAATTGAAAGTTGTTTTTATATATTTTTTAAATTCCTAAAAATATATTTGAAAATACAATATATATTTTTTATGAAAATATTCATTTAAAATTTCATTATGATGTATACGACCAAATTAATAAATATAGTTAGATCTTAAATAGATCGATGAGAATCGTTAGATCTAATATTAAAAAGTGTATCTCATTAATAATAGAATTATTTTTAAATACTAAAAAGTGTATTTTGATAATTTAAAATTTTTCTATGTAAAAATTCTTAAATATATTTTCTCTTGAATTTATGTATAGTTCCAGATAATAATTGTTAAACCAAATATCAAGATAACAATTCATATCGATTACAATGATACCCTACGTTATAAGAGACTTAGGAGAACTCTTGTACATGAATAAATTTAAACACTTGTTTTTTGAAGGAACATAACAATTTGATTAATTCAAATTATAATTATATTATTTTACATATAACAAACATAAAAGGATAATATCAAAATATTATTAAAATGTTGAGGGTTTCATATTCATAAACGATAATTTTGAATATAATACTTATATTAAAATGTGTATTTGATTAAAGGTAGGATTATATTTAAATACTAAGAAGTGTGCTTTGATAATTTAAACCAATTATAAATTGGTTTTCTATATTGAATTGAATTCTTTGTGTAAAACTTCTTAACCATCTTTTCCTTTCAGTTTATTTTATGGGTAGGTCAACTGGTCAAGTTAGATAATAATTATTAAACCATCATTAAATTAAAGATAATTTCGTTAGTTTCGCATGAATTGTAAAATTATCAAAATTCAATTTCTAAAACTCAAGATAGAACTCAAATATTAAAGTGAGTATCTAAATTTTAATAAATATTTTTTTTTATTATTGTAGCACCAATTTATTTATTTTTCCACTAATTCTTTTAAATATAGAAATTTTATGTTTCTTTCAATAAAGTATCTATTACTATATATTATATGCCAACACAAGGGCAAAGATTGCCAATAAAATGGCTGTCGATTTACTGTTTTACCCTTATTGATTAAAAATTTTCAAAAATGCCATCTACTATAGTTTATACAAAAAAAAACAAAAGTTTGAGTTACTTTCAAGAATCGAACCTCTAACCTCCTTTTACCAAGTTTATGTCATGACCATTTGTGCTACACTAATTATTGAGATCATATCAAAAAATTTATTAGATTAACCACGTTTACTGTAATTAACATTTTTTTTTTTACTTCAACTTTTGAGTAAATAAGATGTTGATTTATATTGTTCATACAACACAATTTTTTTGGTTTTATGTATAATTTTTTTGGTTTTATGTATAATTGCAAGTGTTAATACATAAATATAAAATTAAAATTTGATGTAATGTAAGTAACATATTATAGGTAACTTCTATTATTGAAAAATAGTTAATAAATTGTACACATCATTATAAAGATCAGGAATTGAAGTTAGGGGTGTTCATGGCCGGGTAGACTCGGTTGGAAGCATTTTTGCAACTCGACCTAATTATATCATTTAAAAAAAATTAAAACCAATTCGCAAAATATAGATTTGCAACTCAACTCTACATATAGTACATTAGTTTGGATCAGTTTGAATGATTTAAATAATTTTATTATAAAATTTAAATGTTATACAATATCTCTCATTTCAAAAATCTAAGTAAACACGTATAACTTACGATTTAGTAATAATATTTTATTTTGATTAATTATAATTTTAATAATGTAATTATGTCGTAAGTCATATTTATACACAACACATACATCTATAAATGCCACTATAATGTATTGCATATAGTATAGTTGCATATTATATAAATATATATTTAAATATCAAACAAAATTTGAAAGTTAAGTCGGGTTGGCCGAAAAAATATAAATTTCATACCCAACTCATTTAAATTTGTTTGAAATGTTTTTAATCCAATTAACTATCGAGTTTTTTCAATCAGTCGGCCAAAAAGAAGGTTGGGTTGGTTCGATTCGATTTAATCGGGTTGGTAAGCCGTGAATACTTCTAATCGGATTTATTCGATCGAGGTACCGTTCATGAATTAATAGAATGATTAGAGATTATTGAAATGTTTAATCATAATAAATTTAATGGTATTTTTACATGTAATTGTTTAATTATTTTAATTATACATCAAATGGTAGTACAAAGATATTTAAAATATGTTATGATTGAAATCAATAAAATTTATAGATTTAACTTATGAATTTGTTGTTAGTTTGTGAGACAAATCAAGAGAGTTTGTGATTTAACCACATAAAATATGAATTATGTATACAAGAATTATGTTTTTCTTATTTTTTATTCTGATTTTAGTCCTTTTAATTCTAGATTTTATTCCTATATATTAGCTAATTTTTACAATCAAATTGATTTATGACCGATTAAACCAGTTTTTGACCGATTAGAAAATTTTATGTCTTCTTGTCAGATTTATAAAAATTGACTTTCGACCCAATTTTAACATAATTGAACCGATTAGTCATCGTATGGCGATCAATCGATGAATAATTTCGATTAATTGCCGAATTTTAGAACAAAGATTTTACATAAAAATATAACCAAGTTTAGATAATAAAAGTAAATTAATTAATAGTTACTCTACAAATATATTAAACTATTTGGATAAATTCTATATTCATAAAAGATCAATTTTTTTCTTTTTGGAGAAACATAAAAGATAAATATTAAGATCAATTATATTTCAAATATTAAAACCGCATGGGATAAAGTGTAAGGTTGAGTTAAAAAATGATTCTAATTTGTATATAAAAAATGTTTTTATTTATGTAAGTTTTAAAGTAGGATTTTAGATATTATGTAATAAATACTAGACGAAAAATAGACAATTGAGTTCAAAAGTGTATAAGTATGTTTATATGAAAAAAGAGAGTAGAACTCCAGAGTTGAACTTTACATACAATGAAGAGATTTTATGATATGTTAACTGCATAGTCTTATATATGGGTAAAAGGGATCTAAAGTTACTATTAGAAAATTTTCCTAAAGTTAACTATTGAAAAATACTTTGTTTAGTCTTTAACACTCAAATTTAACATTAAATCATGATTTTAATTATGTTTAACACCACCTATATCCCTAATTGTGTTCTAAGTGAATTTATAGGTTAAAAAAACAAGAATTGTGATATTTATGTATAGAGTGTTGCGTGCATTAATAAAATATTAATTTTCTTATACTAACGTTAATTATTACATGAAAAGTGTTTATAATAACATAAACATATCTATCTTAATTAAAAATTAGAGTAAAATAAGTGTGGGAGGCTTTTAGAAGCAAAAAAACCCCATTTTAGTAGGTTAAATTTAGGAAAATTTTCTAAAGATAACTTTAGATTCCCTTAACCCTTATATAATTGGCCAATTTTATGTTTTACATATATATTAATATTTCATTAAAATCATATTAATTTACATACGCCCATGTTATATACGGACTTTGTACTAAAAAATGATCACGGTGTAGTCTTACGTACGTGACCAAATTTATATTTTATTTACAAGTATATTGTCATTTCGTTAAAAACACATTAGTTTAGATATGTCCATATCATATATGGACAACTATACTAAAATAATTATTTATATTAGATCTAATTGTTGAATTTGATAAAATGCATTTCACGATATTTAAAACTAAATTAATATTTTGGCAAATGAAAATAATAATTTGATATTTATTTTATAGATTTTTTTCTAAATTTTGTGAAATCTTATTAAAATTTTTAAAAAAATGTTAAAAAACTTCTATACAAATATAAGATAAATTCAAAACAAATTTTAATTACAAAACTGTTTCGATATATATACATTTTCGTACGAGAACTTATTTCAATAAATAAGCAGGCCCGTGCCTCGCACGGGCTTTTACGCTAGTATATAATAATAAGCGTAAGGGAGATCTTATCCAAAACTTTGGTTGGTCACTGTACTACCAAAAGTATACGATCCGTTGGATTATTAAACTATAAATCTTCAAATCAATGAGGACCGTCAGATATAATATTAAAAATTGTATTTGATTATTAATGGGATAGTATTTAAATACTAAAAGATGTATTTTGATAATTTAAACCAATTATAAATAGGTTTTCTATATTGAATAGAAATCTTTATGTAAAAATTCGTAATTATCTTTTCTCTTCAGTTTATGGATAGTTCCAGTTAGATAATAATTATTAAACCATAATTAAATTAAAGATAATTTTTTAAGCTTCGTGTGGGCTGTAAAATCGTTAAAATCTGTTGTCTAAAACTCAAGATAGAGCCCAAACAGTAAAGTTATTATCTAAATTTTAATAAATATATTTTTATTATTTTAGCACCAATTTAATTTTTTTTCCTAATTCTTTTAAATTTATAAATTCTATGTTTATTTCAATAAAATATTAAAACCAATTTAAGAAAAAATTAAAATCGATCGTCCGTGTACGATTACGACCAAATTAATAATTATAGTTAGATCTTAAATAGATCGATGAGAATTGTTAGATCTAATATTAAAAAGTGTATCTGATTAATAATAGAATTATATTTAAATACTAAAAAGTGTATTTTGATAATTTAAAATTTTTCTATGTAGAAATTCTTAAATATATTTTCTCTTGAATTTATGTATAGTTCCAGTTAGATAATAATTATTAAACCAAATATCAAGATAACAATTTATATCGATTACAATGATACACGTGGACCCTACGTGTACATAAATAAATTTAAACACTTTTTTTTCTAAAAGAACATAACAATTTGATTAATCCAAATTATAATTATATTATTTTACATATAACAAACATTAAAGAATAATATCAAAATATTATTAAAATATTGAGGGTTTCATATTCATAAACGATAATTTTGAATATAATACTTATATTAAAATGTATATTTGATTAAAGGTAGGATTATATTTAAATACTAAGAAGTGTGCTTTGATAATTTAAACCAATTATGAATTGATTTTCTATATTGAATTCAATTATTTATGTAAAACTTCTTAACCATCTTTTCTTTTCAGTTTATTTTATGAGTAGGTCAACTGGTCAAGTTAGATAATAATTATTAAACCATCATTAAATTAAAGATAATTTCGTTAGTTTCGCATGGGTTGTAAAATCGTCAAAGTTCAATTTCTAAAACTCAGGATATAACCTAAATAGTAAAGTTTGTATCTAAATTTTAATAAATATTTTTTTATTATTGTAGCACCAATTTATTTATTTTTCCACTAATTCTTTTAAATATAGAGAAATTTTATGTTTCTTTCAAAAAAGTATCAAAATTAATTAAGAACAAATTCAAATCGATAAAGAATATAATAATATGAGAATAAAATTTTATATAATCATAACATAATTTTTATTCTGTTTAATAATTTTTAAGTAATAGTGTATTTTAAAATTTTATATACACTATAAATAAAACTGAAACATTAAAAGTAAAAGCAGATAGTAAGATACTTATATCATTATATACTTGATATCCTTATTATATTAAATCCTTATATATAATAATCATAATAGGGATCTTATCCAAAATTTTGGTCGTACATAACCAAATTAATAAGGACCATTAGATCTTAACTAGATAAATGAAAATCGTTAGATCAAATATTTAAAAAGTGTATTTTATTAATAATAGGATTATATTTAAATTCTAAAAGGTGTATTTTGATAATTTAAACCAAATATATCAAATAAAAATAAGTTTTCTATATTGAATAGAATTCTCCATGTAAAACATTTGTGACTTTCTTTTCTCTTTCATGGATAATTCCAGTTAGATAAAAATTGTTAAACAATCTTTTAATTAAATATAATTTAGTTATCTTCATGTGGGGTATAAAAACGTCAAAATCTGATTTTTAAAATACAAGATAAAGCCCAAATTAGTAAAGTGAATATTTAAATTCTAATAATAATTATTATGTCATCATTATTTTAATACCAATTTAATTACTTTTTTCTAACTATTTTAAATTTAGAAATCTATGTTCAAAAATTAAAATCAATCTAAGAAAAATTCAAATCAACAAAGAATATAATAATACGAGGATAAAATTTTATAAAATTGTGCATATTTTTAATCCTATTTTATTAAGTTTTAGATCATAACTAATCAAATATTATTTATTATTAAATAATAAATTATACGTAAATGGTGATTTTGTTTTATAAGAACTCATAGATACCTAATTTCATTGTTAGCAGGACTTTATTCATACAGTATTAAAAAAAATCGTATTTTGAAATTTTAGACTCAGCTACAGAGGCCAAACTTTTTTAACATATATACATTGTAAATTATTAAATTCGAAACTTTAAAAGTTTCTTAATCAATTAGTATAGTACTTTTCTGAAAAATCGTACTTTACAAAAAATATTATCAAATAACCCATGTCTCCAAGAAAAAAAAATGAAAAAATTCTTTATTTTAAAAAACAAACCTATAAATTTTAATATGTTGTTGGTAGATTCAAACCTTAGATCATTCTATATGATAATTTTACTGTTATATCTAACGTTTTTCAACAATTTAATTTGAAACATCCAACGATTATGGATTGAGTGATCAAACAAAGCGACCAAACTTATAAGGAAGTTTTCATTATTTAGTCTTTAATATAATTATCGTTTATGAATATGAAACCCTCAACATTTTAATAATATTTTGATATTATCTTTTTATATTTGTTATATGTAAAATAATATAATTATAATTTGGATTAATCAAATTGTTATGTTACTTCAGAAAAAAAGTGTTTAAACGAAAAATTAATGATGTTATCATGGTAGTTTATTTCTAAATACCGCCAAAACATTATCAACCGTTAGATCCAATACTTTTAAAAATAGATGATCAAGATTATATCATATACAAAGAAGTTATTGTATAAAAATGATATAAGCTAAAAGATATTGTGGGCGTTTGGGGTATCAAGCAAAAGTTGACTTATAGCTTAAAATGAGTAAGTGTTTTATAAGTGATAAGTAGAGTTGAGCTTATAAGTCCTAGAGTGTTTGGTAAATCAGAACTTATAAGCAGTAGAGTGTTTGGGTAAATTAGAACTTATAAGTTAACTTTTTTTTTATTATTTTTAAAATATTTATTTTTTAATATATATAAATGGATATCAATGGATAGATCTCGATGAGTAGAGAAATTTGATATATACATATCAATTTTTTAATGAACGGATCAAAAGATATATGGTTTTGAAGATTTGAAGGATATTATATATTACACGTGTATCGAGAATAAGTTATAAGTTATAAGTTGAATGTTAAGGATTCTTAACATTCAACTTATCCATTTTAAATAGTCATAAGTTGGTTTCACTTATTTTGGCAAACACCCCCAATAAGCATTTTTGGGTTTATAAGCCATAAGCTGCAACTTTAAGTTGCAGCCAAACAGGCCCATTATATTAGCATTGGATTTTCTAAAAAGTCAAAATATAAAAATAGTTGTAATTAAATAAGGAAACTCATTTAATACCAAAATAATCAAAATCGTTTAATGTTAAATAAATAGGTGAAAACCGTTAGATTTAACATTAAAAACTGTATTTGGTGAATAAAGGGTATTCTAATAATCTAAACTACATATAAGTAGATTTCCAAAATCGAATAGAATTCTCAACATTAAATTTCGTCACTTTATTCTCTTTTTAGTTTTAGAATAGTTTAACGTGTAAAATATAATAAATATCAAATTTTTAACTATAATTTTTTTGGCTAAATCTTTTTTAACAATAATTTAATCATCTAAACTAATAACTTTTAAATATTAAAATATTCATAAATAAATATAATTATAAATATTTAAAAAACAATCGTGTGTTTCATGGGTAATAAAAATATAATTATAAACAGAATAATTATAAATAAAATTTAAGTAACTGTGCATCGCACGGGCTATAAGCTAGTATTATTAAAGATGAAACATTAAAATTTTGGTCGGTACGGTATCTGTTTTTTGGTAAATTGCTTGACGATCTATCCAAAAGGAGCCGTGGTGATTTTACTTAATTTACCCTTACTTATCAACCAAAAAATATTTTTAAATAATAAAACATATTTATAACTGATTACCTTTTTCAGTTAAACAGCATGGCTAAAACACATGACATTTTCTATTTTTTCTAACAAAATCTCCTCCTTTTCCAAAAATATCACGGACAATTACCTGTTTTAACTGAAACAAAATCCCTCATTTTTCAAAAATATCACGGATAAAGCCATAATTATTTATCTTTAAACGGACAATTTTCTTTTTTAAACTAGAACATGTTTTTTTTACTTACTAAAACCCCCATTTTCCCTAAATATCACGGGTAAATCCTATTTTAATTCTATTTTTACTAAAACCACTACTTTTCTGAAAATATCACGGATAAACCGTTAATTATTTATTTTGAAACATATTTTAATGTTTTTATTTTTAAAAAAATTACCTATTTTAACATGTTTACTCGTTTATTTTTACTAATTGTAAATAATGAAATATTATAACGTAAAATAACTATTTAAAACAATCTGTGCATTGCACGGATTTTAAGCTAGTATTTATAAAATATAAGTTATTAAATAATAAAATTACCTATTTATAACAAATTAACTCAATTTATTTTAATTTAAAAAAGTGAATTATTAATACTACTATATTTAGATTAGAATTGTGTAATACACGACAATTTTAAATTAAGTAAAAAATGTATTTACATTAAAATTATTAAATAACCATGGTTAGTATAGTAGGATTAGAATACTAAATAAGGAATTTTTTTAATATAATATGATTGTTCTAAAATTTAGGAATGATTTGATTCTATATTTTATGATTTACATTTTATATTTTTTGTTTGTTTAATTGGACTTTGGTAATTGAGGAAAGTATTTAATTAATTATGATTGGTCTAAAATTTAGAAGTTGACTCTATTTGGTCTTAAGATAATTTATTTTTTCTAACTGATACTTTATATTTTCTGATTGACTAACTGGACTTCAATAATGAGGAAAGTATTTACTTATTATGATTGGTTTAAATTTTAGGAATTAAAATTTAGGAATTGAATCTGATTGGTCCTAAAATAATTCATATTTTCTGATTGGTTAGCTAGACTTTGATAAGGAGAAAAGTATTTAACTTGTTATGATTGGTCTAAAATTTTGAAATTGATTCTTATTGGTCTTAAAATAATTCAAATTTTTTGATTGGTTAACCGCATAACTTGGTAGACTCACGTATCCTTTATTTATTTATTTATTTTGAAATAGGTGTCTGATTCTGCTAACAATGACAGTGCTATTAAATGTACTCTGGAGTTAAAACTAGGAACAAATAAACACATTCGCAAAGATGATATGAAGCTAATAATAAGAATAAATCTAAAATATTTTAGGGTGTTCAACATTTTCATCCAACATTGATGTTACGTTTCAAACAATTTTTAACTTCTTATTTTTGTGTCAATTTGTCATTTTAATTAATTGAGGCATTGGTTGTTATCTTCACATAAAAAAAATAGGTTACAAATGTTTATTTTCTAACAAAATTATATTCGTTAGTTTAACATATATCATATTTACTGATACATGTACATGTGTTAGCATAATTCTTAAAGATATGTGAAAAAAAATATTGGAAACGGTTTGATTTTAAAAAATCTCTTAAAACTTAACAAAAATTATCCAATTATAATAATAATAAATTTACAACTTCTGATATATTATTTTAGATGCATGACACGGGTAAAATACTGGTTATAATAAAGGACGTAGCGCCAACGAAGAAGACACTCAGAAATAGTTGTTGGATCGGAAAGCGAGTGGACTATTTTACATTAGATACAAAGAGCCGTGTATAATTTATTTGTCAGTATCAAACACACAACAAAAGACACATACCCACATATACATACAGCACATGTATGTATGTGTTTGATGTGGCTCTCTTTTTAAGTGGGAAATCAAGAAGCTTACGCATACCCCTTTTCTGTTCTTGATTGATGCCTTTTATTGCCCGGTACGCTATTATATTCTTTTTCTTTTTTTGAATTTATTTTTTGTTGTAATTTTGTTTTTAATTGTTAATTTTTTATTTTCTTGTGATTATGTTGATAAAGTTTGCATCTTTAATGCTTTTTAGTGATCTTTAGTGATATTGTTTCTTGGGTTTTGTTGCAGAATCTGAAATTTGATAACCCTTTTGTTAAAAAATACTAAATTGTGGTAAAAGGGTAGTTCTTTTTTGAATCTTGATTTTGGAGCTGGGATTTTGAGCTGCTCAGAATCTCAGTTTTGTAAGTGATTTCAAGGGTTTTAAGTAAAGGTGTGATTTTTTCGAAGAATTTAAGTGGTTTTGTTGGTTGTATCCGAAAATGTTGGGGAGATTTCTTTCTGAGGTGTTGGTGGAAACCCATGGAGGAGAATCTTTGGCTGGGAGTATAAAGATTGCGGTTTTGCCTATTGCGAAAGTCTTTACTATGTGCTTCATGGGATTTCTTATGGCTTCCAAGTATGTTAATATCTTGCCTGCCAGTGGAAGGAAGCTTCTTAACGGGGTAATCTTGCTGTTTAAATTTATTTCTTTACTGGCCTTCTTTGTCGGTATTTGCTTGGTATGATAATAACCAGCCTTTTCACTTGTATGTATACATATATGCAAAGCATTCTAGCCTACAAATTTTAGACATACAATGTATCTTATATATATATATTGTAGGTAGTTTTATTTCAAATTTGTATAATTAGGTTAAATCTATTTATATTTGTAAATTATAGACTATCTTTCTGTGTTCAGATTATTGGATATTCTTATTTTTACAAATTCTTTGGACTTATAGTGAATCAGGGAGGTTATGATGTTTGTTGGCAAAAAATGGTTTAAAGTGCTATATGATATGACATGTTTGGCTTTTACAAGCTTGTCAAAGTGATTGATGATAAATTCTGCAAACTTTGCAAATTAAGTTTTCTCTACTTTTAAGATACTTACAGATCGTGTGTGATCTCTCGTGAACAAGTTGTTTCTTTCCCGTTGATAACTTGTTATATGGGATATTGCTTTGTAAATGCTGATTGGCTCCTTCTACGTGGTGCAGTTGGTCTTTTCACTTCTCCTGCCATGTTTAATCTTCTCTCAACTTGGACAAGCAATCACTTGGGAGAAAATGGTGGAGTGGTGAGAATTATATACTCTCATTACCTCAAGTATAGAATTTGCTTATTTCCCCGTAAAAACACGTGCTTTAAGTATAATCATATATATTTGATTCTTGCTATTAAATTATATTATCACTTGCAACTGTTGTTGAATGTCATCATATTTTATATATACTTCTATATTGAAAACAACCGTGTGATGAATTTACATTTTACAAAATGTACTCCTTCCAGTTCAATATAGGTGAACCTTGCTTCTGTGAGATACAAGGACCGGAGGAAGTCTTAAAACTCTAAATATCATGTATCATTTGATTTGATATCAAATAAAACTCTTTAAGAGCCTTATCTTACAAAATACTTAGATGTATTAAACTGTTTATAGTTGTATAATAAAGGATCCGTATTAGCTTTTATAGTATATAGAAAAAATTTACATGTGAGATGAAGAGAGGGAGAGAGTACGTGTTTGTGTGCGTCTTTAATATGGCTCGTCTGTACAGATTTTTATAGTTTTATAGCAGTGCATTCAAATAAAACTCCAAACAGCACTATGTTCAGGTACATATACAAGTAGTTATGCATAGTTTTACTGTGACATCATTTCATATATGGTGTTTACATATTTTGCTCTATCATTTCACAGGTGGTTTATTCCTTTCAATGTTATTCTTGCTACAATATCGGGCTCCCTAATAGGCTTACTTGTCGCTACCGTCATCCAGCCACCGTACCCTTTTTTCAAGTTCACTATTGTACAGATTGGAATCGGTAAGATAGTGAAATATTATACTAGCATCTCTTTTTGTACTATTACCATACCCCCAAGTGTTTTTGTAGTTATATAAACTAAGCAGGTTGTACAATATGAGTTATCACCGTGTACATGTCAAGTTCCTACCTTATTTCCTAGTAGTTATTATTATTACTACATTGTGGCTATGCATCATTACTTATTCCTCTGTACTTTGGCTCGTTTAAATTTTAAGCCACTAATTGAATTAAAAATCTGTGGGAAAGGGTGGCATGAGTCCCCCTCAGTTGAAGTAAAAAGTAATGAAAAATAGTTCAGGATATTTTTTCACAGGATTGAATTTGACAAAATCAGTGTAAATTGCAATTAGTCGTGGGATTAGAATCCCTGTATCACTTGTGAAATGTGTCTTTACTCGCATAGTTTTTTTCCTAAGATATATCTGCTCACATTTACTAGTAGCAAACTAGAGCAGATTTCTTAGATCAGTTGATAAACATTCAGGTAAAAGTACACAGTAAAAAACAGTCTCCTATATCAATGTAGGTTCCCTTGACTATTATAAATTAATAGTTTTTTAAAAGAGAAATAAATCTAACACTATTTAATAAAACGTGGTTCTATAGATATTTGATTTTCTTTAAACTTAAATCTTGTCGTATTTCATTTTTAAGTTTTTCTAAAGGTATCTGAAAGCTCCACTCCTGTGTATTAAATTGCACCAAGTATTGGTAAAGAGTTTATATGTGGCAAGTGCTTTCTTACATTCCAAGGCACCACATCATCTTCAACCATCAACATTAGTTTGAAGAAATGAAGTATTTGTTAATTTTGTTACAATTCTCCCTTTAATAATAAATAGTAATATTTCAATTAAATGATACCTCTATAAATTGTTAAAATTTTGCGGTCCCAACAATACTAACTTATAGAGGTTTCACTGTATGTTACATCACTTTCAAACTCTTTTTATCATGCTCAATATATTTGTCTACCACTCTACCTATATAATCATGATACTATATAAATTATGAAGGTAAGCTATTACTTCTCTTTCTCCAAACTCCAACGTCACGTGATTCTAAAATTAATTCTTATACAGGGAATATTGGGAACGTGCCACTTGTTTTGATTGCTGCTCTATGTCGGGATAAATCAAACCCCTTTGGTGACTCAGATCAATGTGCTCGAGATGGGAATGCTTACATATCGTTTGGCCAATGGGTAAGCTACGAAACTCTGTTAGGCTTCCTTTTTCAATAATCAGTGTCTCCATCTTGTTCCCTTCTTGATTGAAATGATGCAGCAGACTTTAATTTTGTGTCGTAATATACAAGTTACCCTTTACTTAATTTAGTCTTAAAGTGATTGCGTAAGTATAGCTATTCCTGCACGGAACATTTATTAAAATTTAAAGTGTGTGATCCAACATCACTCGTCTCACTTTTGGTATTCAATCTTTTCTGGCCGCCTGATACAGACATATAAAGAACCGATACTAGTACTACACTAGTAATTTCAAATAATAAAAGATTTTTTTTTAGGTTATTGTCAATTACAGAAATTTAAATACCTACGAGCACGTGCAATCCTTTGAGGCTTGAACCCCTGGTGTAGGCATGTGATAATCATCATTATGTTTACTCTTTTTTTTATAGCTTTATTGTGTATACTTTGTAAAAACTTATATATTTCTAATCTGAGAACTAACAACTATACATTCTGTTTTATGTATATAGGTTGGCGCAATTATCCTGTATACCTATGTATTCCAAATGTTAGCACCTCCTCCGGAGGGGACCTTTGACGTGGAAGAACGCGCTCTTCCCTTAAAGAGCCCTGCCAGGGATAGTTCTCCAGAGCAGGTTCCCTTGCTTTTAGAAGAATCTGAATTTGCAGATTCAAGTACTTCGGCGAGGGGAAAGGTCAGAATTAAATATATTAAATTTTCACTTAAGAGGAAAAGGCTAAAACAAGAGAAAAGAGAAAAGTAACCTTTGGATATGTTAAATATATTATTAATATTTCTTTTAATAATGCATGTTATATTTAAATGTAGCAAAAAAAAAAGAAGAGAAAAGTGATAACAAGTGTGCTTGTGTCTACGTGGTGGGCGTTTGACTAACATAGTTATACAGCTCTTGCCATGAAGTCACTTTTTCATTTAATAAATTCAGATACCTACTGGAATGGAAAGAAAGAGAGGTGAACAAGCGAATCGTTAGAAAAGGGAATATTTACACGAGAAACAGTATATATATAAATTGACATTATTATTCTCGATAGTATAATAAATCAACAGATGAACAAATTTGGCTCTGGGAGATTCATGTTGGTACGATATACTATACCTTTCAGTGTTGTGAAAGGTGTAAAGTCACAAAAAGTGCAAGTGTTGGTTTCAAAGCACAACTTCAAACGCGAGTAAACACTTGTTTTTTCTTTCTTAAAAAGAAATTAGAAATGGTAAAAAATATTATGGATGCAATAAGGATTCTGTTTCTGAGTTAAGGGCAGTTAAGTCTTTTTGCATAAATTCGCATGTTCCTACAATTTTTGTGTGTGTTCGAAGTGCGTGTCATTGCCAGTTTGATATTCGTTCAAATTTGCCTTCTTTTTTCCACTCGTAAATATTTAGCCTGGTCAAATTTATAACGAGTGACTTAATTAATTATAAAATTTTGCCTTGTTAGTTTGTGTAAGCATTAATTATGCCAGCTTATGAAGATAAAGAGTGTACTATACTCTTAGCTGGTTCTGTTGTAAAAATTATTTAGTTGTGTTTTACCTTATTCTATCATTCTTTGAAATGTTGTCACTTTGTCAATATATTCTCTCATGATAAGTTCCATTGTGTAGGTTAAAAGCTTACTACATTTTCTCTATGAGAAGTTAAAGCTCAAGCAAATCCTTCAGCCTCCTATCATTGCTTCTGTAAGTTCAAAAGTGACAACCAAATTAATTTTATTTTTTTCTTATTCAGTCCCCCTATGTGCATATGTTTACAGATACTGATGTTACATAAAACTGTTAACTACTATATTAGTACGTTATATGCTTGGGAATAAGAAGCTTTGCAAATTGCTTTCCCACTAAAGCCATCCTTATTCGCACTAGGAATCTGATCACAGACTCGGGGCACATTGTGGCACTTGGCCTTCTCATATACCTCTACTCCTTTGCTTTCTAAGTCCCTTCAGCTTTAGAACATTGATAAACATAATTTCCAATCAGAAAATCGAACCACATCAGCTACATGTGGTATGTGGAATATGGTAAACCCAAAAGATTCCACCCAGCTCATGAAAATGATTAACTTACAGTAATCAAACGTCATTATAAACAGAGCTCGTCCCTAAAGAATAAACACCTAGCTAGCAATATGGGCCACCTGTTTGAGTGTGATATTACAAGATCCCTAAGTCTAAGTCTAATAAGAATCGCAGGTCCTCAAAGTTATTCACAAACTCACTAAGACGTCACCCAAGAAATCACAACTAAGTCTGTTCCTGGTAGGAGCCAAGAAAACAAAAACTGTGTCACGCAACTCCCTATCAACTCTACAATCGCCAAAAACTACTCGAAATTGTTATGGAGATTCACTTATTTGTCTGACGTGGAATCTCCAGTATTACAACTTGGATAACTAAATACATCAAATCCAGAAACAAAACAAAGTTGCTATAGGCCTTAAACACAACTTTGCGACCCCACATGTAAACCCAAACTGCAATCAACAGTCTACAACTTGCATATAGTGCGTGAACCAAGAACTCACGGCCCCATTAAAAATTATTGGTCTTGCTGCTAGTCGGACCAAAAACAAATTAGTGATTGTCCTGAAAATGAGTCGCATCACATAATCCTGTAGCACTTCTTTTCAATTAAACACCCCCTAGGCCCCAACCCTTTGTATACACCAGTGATCCCTTATGAAACTTGGCTCACATATTTGAATCTAGAGAAACCCATTCTCGTTTGATGTGAAATACAACTCAAAGCTTTAGATGCAACAGAAGATTTTGTCCAACCATAAACCAAGTGACCAAAGAACCAAAGTCAGGAATGTACCTCAATATTACAACCACATTTGTTGCCAAACTGAGGTAAGTCCACAATGTTAATAATCGACATGTTTCAACCCGTATGGCAGCTAGAATCCCACCTACAAAGGAAGCCAAAATCTAGTTTCTCTTTCGTCTGACCAGTTATCTCCGTGTTTGCTACAGGTACTAGCCATGGGAATAGGAACTGTACCATTTTTAAAGGGACTGATCTTCACACCTGATGCTCCACTTTACTTCTTCACAGACAGCTGCCTGATACTTGGGTAGGCTTGCTCTATCTTGACATGTTATTCATTGGTAGACTATTATGTCAAGTGTGCAACATATTCAAATTCTCCCTGTATTGTTTTCATTTTTGTCAATTTTGTGCCGACCCATATTTTATACACTCCTAACTATTGCTGCCAAATTTCATGCATCCAGTAGATTGCTGCCTAATTTAATCAATTTTCTACTGAGACAAGCTATGTGTTGTGACAGTTGAACATTTGTGCTGCACGAGTATTATTGTAGTACTAGAGTATTATATAAAATTCTAGCTGAGAAGAATATAATGTTGTGTTCAAGAATCTTATGTCATGTTCAATTGTCAGGGAGGCCATGATACCATGCATTTTATTGGCCCTAGGAGGAAACCTTGTTGATGGTACGTAACCATTATGATTCTTCAAAGTGTCTTTAACTTGATTCTGCGGTGCATTGACAAATGCTCTCCAGTATTGCACTTATCCAGATGCTCCTTAGCACCTGCAGGATTTTAAATGCGACTTTTCCTTTTTATTTTGTGGTTACTAACTTCTTCTTTGGCTGGGAATTTGGGTCTAATATACAAGAGTGCTTGTTGGTTTACATACAGGGCCTGGCAGTTCAAAACTCGGTCTTAAGACAACTGCTGCTATTATATTTGGGCGACTTGTTCTGGTTCCCCCAACCGGACTTGGCATTGTAACGTTGGCTGATAAGCTTGGCTTCCTTCCACCTGGTGATAAGATGTTCAAATTCGTCCTTCTCCTCCAGCACACAATGCCAACATCTGTGCTTTCTGGTAAAACCAATCCCATTCATGAGATATATAGGGTCGGCCTATATATTTATATATGTGAAAAAAATCTTAGAATTTATTAAACATATATAATATTTAATATGATTTAATTATACATATAAATTTAACATACAGAGAATGTTATAACTTAATTGTAAAAACTAAATTTTTAATAGGATTAACAGCGAATCTGACATAGAAATTAACGAATATAAAATGTTAAAAGTAATCCTAAATAAAAGATTTAACATAAAAAATTGTAATATGATTGAAAGTATATAATAAATAGCAATAACATATGTATTATACTATAATATCTAAGATCTTATCATAAAAATACTTATTTTTTATTATCTGAATCTGGCTCACAAAAAGAACCTATACTTAATATTACTATTTAAGATCTTTTTTAAAAAGGCCATCTCTTTTTTTTTTGTTTTTTTAATCCATCCCAAAAAATTGTTACTATTATAACCCCCGTTGACCAACCTAGACTACTGACTACTGGCTGACTACCAACCTTTTGGCTTTAATATTATAATAGTAGAGTATAGATAGTAAGAATTTATGCTATTATGTATGTATGTTTGTTTATTTTTAATAAACCTTTTTTTTGTAAAATGTCTTTGTTTTTTCTCTTTAAGACCCCATATTTTAAGTTTTCCTAAGGCCCCTAGCTTATCAGGGCCCTTCATATTTCTATTAATTTGCAACTTCGCATAGATGACTTTAAAAAACTTTGGTTTGCGTAGATGACTTTAGAAGAACTTATACCACAATATCATGTTATTCCTTATTTTTAGTGCAGTTCTTTTTTCCTTTCGTGTGCTCATGTTCACGATATGTTTCCATGAATTTAGCTAGCTTCGAGTCATGGAGTAAAATTTAAATTAATAACTACAAATCCAGTTGCTGTTGATAGCAGTGCTTTCTGGGATTATGAGATGTGGTTAACTTATGGCATCTCTTTCTTTGCAGGTGCTGTCGCCAATCTAAGAGGCTGTGGAAGGGAGGCAGCGGCTATCTTGTTCTGGGTTCACATATTTGCCGTATTTTCTATGGCTGGATGGATTATTCTCTATCTTAGCTTACTCTTTTAGAGCTAACTCAAAGGTATATAAAGTGGGATGGGTGCAGCATCTGTAATTATTCAGTTGTAGTCTTATCGTAAATTTGAATCAGTCGTTTAATGATGCCTCAGTGGTTGAAATCAGAACTGGTTGTAAAAGATCCATATATATGGATTAATGTTAATAACAAAGGGAGCAAGATGATTGGATTTGCTTATGGGGCACTTACAATACTAGTTAAATGCCGGAATATTTGATTTGGGATAGATGTAAAGTTTACATGTCTGTTTTTCTTCTGAAGAGAATATCGTAGTTACTTCTGACAAATCTGGTCCTATGCTTGCTGCGATCTAGCAAGGCTGAGCTACTTTTTTTAACTTCTGACAAAGTTGAATTACTTCTTGACTATGTTGGGACAATTTATTCTCATCTTACTATTATTCTTAACATGGTACTTTTTTTAAAATTTTTGTGTACTATTATAAATTTTTTTTATAATTATTGTTTATTGATCATCTATATTTATATAATAAAACATCCCATCCTAATAACGTTTTTGATAAAATTTCGAATAAGAGTTCTTTTAAAATTTATACAACAAAAATACACTTCAGTCCAACTATTCCTACAATCCTACTCATGTCCAAGAAATTACTAGTACTGATGATGATGACACCACTCTTTGGCGTCGACAAGATGCCATTGTTCTTTCCTGGATTTATGCCACCATCTCGCCTTATTTGCTTTACAAGTTGAGAGGTAAAAAACCGTCTACTGCCATGAATGCTTGGGCATTTCTCCGTGATATGTGTCAAGAATATACCACCACAGTGAACAAGAAGAGGAGAAGGTTCATTCATCACATTGATCTCGACGAAGATGATCAGGTTGTCGATAATAATCATGTTGATTTTATAAGCAATTTATCTGATGACTTGCTCGTTTACGTGCTTTTCTTAGTTGCTGATATGAAAACAGCTGCAAGAACCTCCCTTCTTTCCAAGAGGTGGACACATGTTTGGACTCAACTCAAGTATCTACATTTCGATGACCTTGAAACTTCTAACACTCTAAACTGTACAGATTATGCCCGACCTGAAATAGATAATTTTGTTGACAGGGTTAACCGTGTTATAATTGCGAATCAAGCTGCATATCTTGATACCTTCATAATACACTTTCCAGTTAGTAGTTCTTATGATGCTGATATTCACAATTGGCTCAAATTTGCCTTTGGTAAAGAGGTCCGCAATTTGGACCTCGACTTTGGAGTCGCTGCATTTACAAGTATCCATTATTCCAACGTCTTTTCTAGCAATCCTGCCTTGATTCTTAATACTACACTCACATCTTTTCATTTGTCATCAGTTACTATAAAAGGACCTTTCCTTCAATGGATTTTAAACAACTGTCTTAATCTTCAACGTCTGTCGCTTTACCTCTGTAGGGCCTGGGCTGATAATGACGCTGCCTCTTCCAAAAACCACCGAAAACTTGTTGTCTCGTCCCTTCAGCTGAAACACTTGGAGTTTATTGACAGCTTAAAGTCACTTAACATTGAAGTGCTCTGTTTATCTGCTCCAAATCTTACTTCATTTATAATATATGAGTCTAAATTCGATGTGGAGTGTCGCAGTGTTCCATCATTTGTGGATGCTACTTTTGGATGTTTATATTGTTATCACATTTTCCAAGATCTGGATACTCTATCGGGCTTCTCTTCCCAGCTTGAAAAGCTGTCAATTCGGTGGCACATGGTTAGTTCACTGCTTGCTGTTATGAATGTGTTGCTAATTGGTCAATTAAACGATAGTTTATGTTACTCAGACCAGAGTACTTGTGTCTGTGCCCAGCATTAATGCTTTTGATCCATTTTAATTTTGTAGGCATACTCTGACTTTGTTTATAGTCAATTTCCGAATTTTGCTAATGTTCAACAATTGGAGATAGTATCCCCCTATGGGCACGATGACCTCATTCTATCGACTTCCTTGATAGAGGCGTGTCCTTTGTTGCATACATTCAAGTTGAAGGTTGGATGCATTTTTTTTATATTTTTTCAAATTTGATTATAATATTTCTGTTTACTAATTATACGCTCTTAACTTTTAACTAGTGCTCGGTAAATGATAGAAAATGGATTGTTTTGATTTAAGAAGTTTGTATCTTATGCTCCTATACTAGTATTTTATGAACAACACTTTTAAGAAAAATCTGAGCTTTACTAGTAGACCTGACAATTCGTTCGTGTCGTGTATTTTCGTGTCGTGTGTTTCGTGTACATGAATGCTAAACACAAAACCGACCCGTTTAAATAAAAATATTTAAATAAAAATAATTAAATATTAAAATTTTCAATTAAATTTTTACAAATATGTATTAAAAATATGTGTTTACATCATATTTACAGATAAAATTTTAAAATTATGTATAAACATGTAATAAATATTAATTTATCTAATGTAAATATTAAAATATCTAATATAAATATTAATATATAAATATATATTTATTTATTTCGTGTAATTCGTGTCGTGTCGTGTACCCATAGGGTAAACACAAAACCGACACTAAATCTCGGTCGTGTACTTTTGTGTTCGTGTACTTTCGTGTCGTGTACTGAAAATGCAAATACAAACACTAAATTTTTCGTGTCGTTTCGTGTCGTGTTTTCGTGTCGTGTCATAAATTGCCAGGTCTATTTACTAGGATCAACCTGTGAATTTCCTGTACTCGAGCACCTTTTGTACTGTCACAAATTCTACTCTACAGTACCAAACAGTCATCAATTTTTTATGTTCTACTTTTTTAATGATGCACTTTTCTCTTTGAAGTTGACATGGCATGTAGTATTGAAACGAATCTATGCTGGTTTTCAGATGATGTGTTACTACGAGAAAGAAGTGACAGGGCAGATATTAGCTCCAAACTATGCTCAAGAAAATGCAATACGTTGCCATCAGCACCTTAAGGTTGTAGAGTACCTTGGATATCATGGATGTGCATCTGCTGCCGAGCTTGCAATTTGTCTTGCTAGGCATGCTCCTATGCTTCAGAGGTTTATTTTTGATACTCGTCTACCCTGGTATACAGAAAGCCTACGTCGTACCTCTGATTATAGGGATCGAGTGGAAATTGTGAGGAGAACAGAGCTTCTTGCAGAACAAATTCAAAGGAGGCAATTTCCTCTGGATGTGGTGATTTTATGATTGATCAAATTAAGTTTTTTTCATTTTCTAGATTCAACAAAACCTTTGAACTTTAGGCACTAGCTACATCATGTCTTTTGGATTTTTTTTGTTTTTACAGTAAAGATTGATAGAATTGAAAGTCATAGAAATGCATTTTGAGCTGTCAGTACTTTACAAAGATATTGCGGTAATATGCAGTTTGCATATGAGCAATGAAATATAACTCCTGGTAAACTCGCTATTCTATCTGGATGTATGAATGTTCAACATTTGGAAATGCAGGAAAGTTAGATCGATATATTTTTAATTTGTAATTGAATGCAATTATGCAAGTCCAAAGCTTTTATATAGTTAATTTGTCGAAACTCTCCCGAGTTATTGTTGCTGAATTTTCCTGTGTAGACTCCAGACCTGGTTAAATCAGAACAATTCTAAACTATTTCTTAGTCTTACCTGGTGCAAAACGATCCTTGTATAAATAGCAGGGCAAAGTTGTCGAATATTCGGATGTGATCAATATTCCCGTAGTTATCCGCGAAGAGATTGTTTTCCTATGGTAAAACAGAAAAAAGATGTTGACGTATATGCGTGTTATTATAATTAAAAAATATTTATAATTATATTTTGGGATATTGAGATATTACTTTTATTTATATTATTGAGAATATGGAATTAACTTATGGATGCTTGGAGTTAATTACTTGGTATGTCTTATGCTCCAAGTCAATCTTTGTGTATTTAAGTACCGATTTGGTGAATTAATGAATATAACCTTGAGAACATATTTATCATGGTATCAGAACCTAAGTTATTCCCGCAAGAGTTTGCGGGTGCGAGAAAAATCAAACCTACTAGAGTTAGTAGGTGCGGGAAAAGAATCTCGCAAGAGAGTTTGTAGTGTGAGAAAAAAAAAGATCCCGCAAAATTCAAGAAAGTTTGTGGGCGTGGAAGAAAAATCTTGAGAACAAAATTGAAGACAAGACGAAAGTTGAAAACACACGACAATGATGATGGAATGTTAAAATGTTTTTTTTTTTCAAAATTTATTAGTTGCTAAGTTATCCCTAAAATTTTGCAATCACAAACATTTGAAATTAGACATGATAAGTCCCTAATCCCATAGGCAACGGAAACATCAACATCAGTGGCTTATAATCAGGGTTTGCTTCATACATTTATACACATGCAGTGTGGGTAAACCCTAATAACAATTCTCATAAACACCATGAATCCCCCGAATGTTTTAGTTGAATGCTCCATCGAAAACATACAGGATGAGCTATGTGAACCAAGAATGGAAAATAGAAATGATAGGAGTTTTGTTCCTCCCAAATACATGTACATCAAGAACTTGATACCTGTTGTTCTTGATCTTTACAATGTCCATTATTCTTCTTGGTCTACTATTTTTCGTGACGCGGCTCGGGCTTATAATCTTCTCCATCACATTGATCCAACTATTCCGACTCCTGATGTCCAATCAATTACTAGTATTGATGATGATGACACCACTCTTTGGCGTCGACAAGATGCCATTGTTCTTTCCTGGATTTACGCCACCATCTCGCCTTATTTGCTTTACAAGTTGAGAGGTAAAAAACCGTCTACTGCCATGAATGCTTGGGCATTTCTCCGTTATATGTGTCATGAATATACCACCACAGTGAACAATAAGAGGAGAAGGTTCATTCATCACATTGATCTCGACAAAGATGATCAGGTTGTCGATGATGATCGTGTTGATTTTATAAGCAATTTATCTGATGACTTGCTCGTTTACGTGCTTTTCTTAGTTGCTGATATGAAAACAGCTGCAAGAACCTCCCTTCTTTCCAAGAGGTGGACACATGTTTGGACTCAACTCAAGGATCTAGATTTCGATGACCTTGAAACTTCTAAAACTCTAAACTGTACAGATTATGCCCGACCTGAAATAGATAAATTTGTTGACAGGGTTAACCGTGTTATAATTGCGAATCAAGCTGCATATCTTGATACCTTCAGAATACAGTTTCCAGTTAGTAGTTCTTATGATGCTGATATTCACAATTGGCTCAAATTTGCCTTTGGTAAAGAGGTCCGCAATTTGGACCTCGACTTTGGAGTCGCTGCATTTACAAGTATCCATTATTCCAACGTCTTTTCTAGCAATCCTGCCTTGATTCTTAATACTACACTCACATCTTTTCATTTGTCATCAGTTACTATAAAAGGACCTTTCCTTCAATGGATTTTAAACAACTGTCTTAATCTTCAACGTCTGTCGCTTTACCTCTGTAGGGCCTGGGCTGATAATGACGCTGCCTCTTCCAAAAACCACCGAAAACTTGTTGTCTCGTCCCTTCAGCTGAAACACTTGGAGTTTATTGACAGCTTAAAGTCACTTAACATTGAAGTGCTCTGTTTATCTGCTCCAAATCTTACTTCATTTATAATATATGAGTCTAAATTCGATGTGGAGTGTCGCAGTGTTCCATCATTTGTGGATGCTACTTTTGGATGTTTATATTGTTATCACATTTTCCAAGATCTGGATACTCTATCGGGCTTCTCTTCCCAGCTTGAAAAGCTGTCAATTCGGTGGCACATGGTTAGTTCACTGCTTGCTGTTATGAATGTGTTGCTAATTGGTCAATTAAACGATAGTTTATGTTACTCAGACCAGAGTACTTGTGTCTGTGCCCAGCATTAATGCTTTTGATCCATTTTAATTTTGTAGGCATACTCTGACTTTGTTTATAGTCAATTTCCGAATTTTGCTAATGTTCAACAATTGGAGATAGTATCCCCCTATGGGCACGATGACCTCATTCTATCGACTTCCTTGATAGAGGCGTGTCCTTTGTTGCATACATTCAAGTTGAAGGTTGGATGCATTTTTTTTATATTTTTTCAAATTTGATTATAATATTTCTGTTTACTAATTATACGCTCTTAACTTTTAACTAGTGCTCAGTAAATGATAGAAAATGGATTGTTTTGATTTAAGAAGTTTGTATCTTATGCTCCTCTACTAGTATTTTATGAACAACACTTTTAAGAAAAATCTGAGCTTTACTAGTAGACCTGGCAATTCGTTCGTGTCGTGTATTTTCGTGTCGTGTGTTTCGTGTACATGAATGCTAAACACAAAACCGACCCGTTTAAATAAAAATATTTAAATAAAAATAATTAAATATTAAAATTTTCAATTAAATTTTTACAAATATGTATTAAAAATATGTGTTTACATCATATTTACAGATAAAATTTTAAAATTATGTATAAACATGTAATAAATATTAATTTATCTAATGTAAATATTAAAATATCTAATATAAATATTAATATATAAATATATATTTATTTATTTCGTGTACTTCGTGTCGTGTCGTGTACCCATAGGGTAAACACAAAACCGACACTAAATCTCGGTCGTGTACTTTTGTGTTCGTGTACTTTCGTGTCGTGTACTGAAAATGCAAATACAAACACTAAATTTTTCGTGTCGTTTCGTGTCGTGTTTTCGTGTCGTGTCATAAATTGCCAGGTCTATTTACTAGGATCAACCTGTGAATTTCCTGTACTCGAGCACCTTTTGTACTGTCACAAATTCTACTCTACAGTACCAAACAGTCATCAATTTTTTATGTTCTACTTTTTTAATGATGCACTTTTCTCTTTGAAGTTGACATGGCATGTAGTATTGAAACGAATCTATGCTGGTTTTCAGATGATGTGTTACTACGAGAAAGAAGTGACAGGGCAGATATTAGCTCCAAACTATGCTCAAGAAAATGCAATACGTTGCCATCAGCACCTTAAGGTTGTAGAGTACCTTGGATATCATGGATGTGCATCTGCTGCCGAGCTTGCAATTTGTCTTGCTAGGCATGCTCCTATGCTTCAGAGGTTTATTTTTGATACTCGTCTACCCTGGTATACAGAAAGCCTACGTCGTACCTCTGATTATAGGGATCGAGTGGAAATTGTGAGGAGAACAGAGCTTCTTGCAGAACAAATTCAAAGGAGGCAATTTCCTCTGGATGTGGTGATTTTATGATTGATCAAATTAAGTTTTTTTCATTTTCTAGATTCAACAAAACCTTTGAACTTTAGGCACTAGCTACATCATGTCTTTTGGAATTTTTTTGTTTTTACAGTAAAGATTGATAGAATTGAAAGTCATAGAAATGCATTTTGAGCTGTCAGTACTTTACAAAGATATTGCGGTAATATGCAGTTTGCATATGAGCAATGAAATATAACTCCTGGTAAACTCGCTATTCTATCTGGATGTATGAATGTTCAACATTTGGAAATGCAGGAAAGTTAGATCGATATATTTTTAATTTGTAATTGAATGCAATTATGCAAGTCCAAAGCTTTTATATAGTTAATTTGTCGAAACTCTCCCGAGTTATTGTTGCTGAATTTTCCTGTGTAGACTCCAGACCTGGTTAAATCAGAACAATTCTAAACTATTTCTTAGTCTTACCTGGTGCAAAACGATCCTTGTATAAATAGCAGGGCAAAGTTGTCGAATATTCGGATGTGATCAATATTCCCGTAGTTATCCGCGAAGAGATTGTTTTCCTATGGTAAAACAGAAAAAAGATGTTGACGTATATGCGTGTTATTATAATTAAAAAATATTTATAATTATATTTTGGGATATTGAGATATTACTTTTATTTATATTATTGAGAATATGGAATTAACTTATGGATGCTTGGAGTTAATTACTTGGTATGTCTTATGCTCCAAGTCAATCTTTGTGTATTTAAGTACCGATTTGGTGAATTAATGAATACAACCTTGAGAACATATTTATCATGGTATCAGAGCCTAAGTTATTCCCGCAAGAGTTTGCGGGTGCGAGAAAAATCAAACCTACTAGAGTTAGTAGGTGCGGGAAAAGAATCTCGCAAGAGAGTTTGTAGTGTGAGAAAAAAAAAGATCCCGCAAAATTCAAGAAAGTTCGTGGGTGTGGAAGAAAAATCTTGCACGACAATGATGATGGAATGTTAAAATGTTTTTTTTTTCAAAATTTATTAGTTGCTAAGTTATCCCTAAACTTTTGCAATCACAAACATTTGAAATTAGACATGATAAGTCCCTAATCCCATAGGCAACGGAAACATCAACATCAGTGGCTTATAATCAGGGTTTGCTTCATACATTTATACACATGCAGTGTGGGTAAACCCTAATAACAATTCTCATAAACACCATGAATCCCCCGAATGTTTTAGTTGAATGCTCCATCGAAAACATACAGGATGAGCTATGTGAACCAAGAATGGAAAATAAAAATGATAGGAGTTTTGTTCCTCCCAAATACATGTACATCAAGAACTTGATACCTGTGGTTCTTGATCTTTACAATGTCCATTATTCTTCTTGGTCTACTATTTTTCGTGACGCGGCTCGGCCTTATAATCTTCTCCATCACATTGATCCAACTATTCCTACTCCTGATGTCCAATCAATTACTAGTATTGATGATGATGACACCACTCTTTGGCGTCGACAAGATGCCATTGTTCTTTCCTGGATTTACGCCACCATCTCGCCTTATTTGCTTTACAAGTTGAGAGGTAAAAAACCGTCTACTGCCATGAATGCTTGGGCATTTCTCCGTTATATGTGTCATGAATATACCACCACAGTGAACAAGAAGAGGAGAAGGTTCATTCATCACATTGATCTCGACGAAGATGATCAGGTTGTCGATGATGATCGTGTTGATTTTATAAGCAATTTATCTGATGACTTGCTCGTTTACGTGCTTTTTTTAGTTGCTGATATGAAAACAGCGGCAAGAACCTCCCTTCTTTCCAAGAGGTGGACACATGTTTGGACTCAACTCAAGGATCTAGATTTCGATGACCTTGAAACTTCTAAAACTCTAAACTGTACAGATTATGCCCGACCTGAAATAGATAATTTTGTTGACAGGGTTAACTGTGTTATAATTGCGAATCAAGCTGCATATCTTGATACATTCAGAATACAGTTTCCCCTTAATAGTTCTTATGCTGCTGATATTCACAATTGGCTCAAATTTGCCTTTGGTAAAGAGGTTCGCAATTTGGACCTCGACTTTGGAGCCCGTACTTATGCAAGTATCCATTATTCCAACATCTTTTCTAACAATCCTGCCTTGGTTCTCAATACTACACTCACATCTTTTCAATTGAGATCAGTGACTATAAAAGGACCTTTCCTTCAATGGGTTTTGACTAACTGTCTTAATCTTGAGCGTCTATCGCTTCACCGCTGTAAGGCCAGCGCTGATGATGACTCCGCCTCTTCCAAAAGCCACCGAAAATTAGTTGTCTCGTCCCTTAAGCTGAAACACTTGGAGTTTTTTGGCAGCTTAAAGTTACTTAACTTTGAAGTGCTCTGTTTATCTGCTCCAAATCTTACTTCAGTTATAATATGTGAGAAAGAATTACCTGTGGAGTATCGTAGTGTTCCATCATTGGTAGATGCTACTTTTGGAGGGGTATGTCGTTATCACATTTTCCAGGATCTGGATACCCTGTCTGGCTTCTCTTCCCAGCTTGAAAAGCTGTCAATTCCGTGGCAAATGGTTAGTTCACTTGTTGCTATTATGTATGTGTTGCTAATTGGTCAATTAAACTCTAATTTATGTCCGCAGCATTAATGCTTTTGATCTATTTTTATAGGAACACTCTGTACCTAGTCAATTTCCGAAGTTTGCTAATGTTCAGCAATTGGAGATAGAATCCACTTATGGCCACATTGACCTCATTCGATCGACCTCCTTGATAGAGGCGTGTCCTCTGTTGCAGACATTCAAGTTGAAGGTTGGATGCACCTTTTATATATAATTTCAAATTTTATATTTTGTTTACTAATTATACGCTCTCAAGTCTCAACTCTTAACTAGTGTTCACAAGTTTCAACTCTTAACAAGTATTCTACGGCCAACACTTTTGAGAAACCCATGAGCTTTACTAGGATCAACCTGTGGATTTCCTGTACTCGAACACCTTTCGTTGTCATATATTTTTCTCTTGAAGTTGGCATGGCATGCAGTATTGACACAAATATATATTCTGGTTTTCAGATGATGTGTTCCTGTCGCACACAGCGAGATGTGACAAGGCAAATTTCAGCCCCAAACAATGCTCAAGAAAATGCAATACGTTGCCATCAGCACCTTAAGGTTGTAGAGTACCTTGGATATCATGGATGTGCATCTGCTACCGAGCTTGCAATTTGTCTTGCTAGGCATGCTCCCATGCTTCAGAGGTTTATTTTTGATACTCGTCTACCCCGGTATAGAGAAAGCCCACTACATCCCTCTGATAGGGAAATTGTGAGGAGAACAAAGCGTCTTGCAATACGGATTCAAAGGATGCAATATCCTCTGGATGTGGTGGTTTTATAATTGATTAAGTTAAGTTTTTGTTATTTTCTAGATTCAACAGAACCTTTGCACTTTACGCATTAGATACATCAAGTCTTTTCGGAACTGTACTAAAATAAATCTTTTTGAAGGGTTCCGATAGAGTTGAAAGTCATAGATATTGTCTCTGCACTTGCAGCAGAGTTCTTTTGCATAACAATAAACCACAACCATGCTGACAGTGAACCAAGGTACTAGATGATTTCAGATATTATTTGATGCTTCGGAACCTAGTATCTTCTGGAATCTGGGATAAGTTCTACTAGTTTGAATTGTTTGATCCAGAAAACAGATCAAAAAGTTAACATGTTTTGATACTACACATCATACATGACACAATGGAGCTTCGTCTCCGAATCACCAAGACCAGCCACAATTCCTAGCTAAATCTTTCATAATTAAATATCGAAATGAAGCTATATATACGTGCTTAAGATCTGTTCAACCGCAGCTCTTATATATACTCTCATACTTGGGAATTAGGGTTTTTTTCCCGGGCTTATCCTTATCTAGATGGGCAACAAAGTAGCTCGAAACCTGTTCTTATAATTCAGAACTTTTGAAAAAATAATACATTTTTTTTATAAAATTATGATTTCTTTGAATATTTTAGGAAAAGTGATTTTGCAAATGCAACTAAAAATAAACTGCAATATTTTTATAAAAACCACTTAAAGTGCTTTTGTAAGTAGCATTATACTCCCCCGTCCCTCTCATTTCTTTACAGTTTTTTTTACATTGTTTGACACTGTAAAACCCCATAATTATTTTTTTTATTTTATTATTAGATATTAGATATTTAAGTAATTTTATTTTAAATATTTATTCTATTTAGAAAGTTTTGGAATTTCTTTTTGTATAAATTATTTGATTAAGGATAAATTGGTTATGTTTGGAAAGAAGCGTGAGAATATTTTATAAAATCGATATCTTTTATTTAAGTTAAATGTGTGTAACTTACGTATTGCTTGGAAGGACGGTAAAGGACAAGTTTTAGAGTTACTATATTAAAATTAGGGTTTGAATGCCTATATAACATCCATTTAGAACCACACAGAGAGAGATCTGCTATGCTTTAGTTATGCATATTATTTTACATGCTCTCGTTGGATGCTAGCACTAATTAAATATGATAGTTTTATTTATATGTCCATTCGTTCCGGTGAGAATTCTGTTACTACACTGATTTGAACTTACATGTTATATTTAATTGAGCTTTTATATGATCTTCTGCTTTCACCATGCCTATGTGTTGGAAATAATCAATACTACAGCAACATGGAGACAGTTATATAAAATATATAGCATTGACAGGCCAAGACCAAAGTTAACAAAACAAAGCATGAAGGTCGAAAGCATGCATATCAGAAACTGATAAATAACCAGGGAGACAGAAATAGTACCTGTAGCCATAGCTTAACAGTGTATATAAGAACAGAAATTACGAAGCAAACAGCTGAGTCGTCAGGAATTCGAGAAATCCTGACTGCTCTTGAAGAGTTATTCGCCCCCACTTACTGTGTCAGGTTGTTGGCGAGATACTACTTTCAGGATAAAACAGCTCCGAGCAAGGTGTTCACAGCAACAGCAGTGCTCAACTACGACCAGCACCTCAGTCGCCGGAGAACCAGAAAACTACAGAGAAAACTATATAGAGAGGGAGGGCAGAGAGAGTTTTTGAGAGAAGTGTCTTTGCAAACTTCTGTGTGTTTCAACTGAGCTACAAGGGCCACTATTTATAGTGGTTCCTTTCTGTAACTGAAGCATACACATTAATTCTTTCCGTAACAGCTGATCATATTAAATAAAAAATCAAAACTGACCATTTAATGAATAAACGTTTTTGATTTAAATTTAATAACCTGAGTTGTTACATCTTTTTCATGTTTATCCACATATCAGTTTTAATATTTATTTTAAACATATCCATCAAATCATGTCCAGGTTCATATCAGTTTTTGTTGCCCATCAGAGTTTAGTTTGTTGTTCATCAGAGTTTAACTTGTTGTTCATCAGAGTTTAACTTGTTGTCCATCAGAGTTTAACTAGTTGTCCATCAGAGTTTACTGATAAACCAGCTCCATCAGAGTTTACTAGTTAAATACTGATAAACCAACTCCATCAGAGTTTACTAGTTAAATACTGATAAACCAACTCCATCAGAGTTTACTAGTTAAATTCTGATAACCCAACCCATTTTGACAACTGATAACCCAGCCCAATTTGATAAATTAATTCTAATAAAATATTAAATCACATAGATAAAAACTCTCGCCCAGGTCGCCTCGCGTACGCGAGACGCCGAGACATTCGCCCAAATCGCCCTTCGACCCGACCCGGTCCGGTCCGGTGCGGTGCGGTGCGTGGCGTGGCGTGGCGTGGCGAGGCGGGCGGCGGTGCGCGTGTGTGTGTGTGTGTGTGTGCGCGTGAAGCACACACCAACACCATGCACCATCACACACCTTAGTAGTTGTATACTACTCATGTGTGTAATGCTATATAAAGCCACCAAGTCCCCTTATTCTTTTCTATGTGGGATAAATGAAACATCATTATAACAAGCTTTTTCAAGCTACTACCTTCATCTCAATTTCTCTTATGGATTTAAACAAGAAAATTATTAAACCCATACATGAAAGTTTAAGTTCCCATAGCAAGGAACAACTTCCAATCATTAGAAATTTTAATTAACATCAAGAATATACTTAATTATATCCTTAAACTATCAATTTTCTAACAATCCCCCACAAATCCATATAGAATTGTAGACAGGTTCTTAACATGACTTGGTTTTTCAGAGTCGGTACCCTTCCGGGTTTGAACCCTCCTAAGTCCCCTACTTCGATGGCTACCGGATTCAGATGGAATTATTTCACCTTGAATCTTAATCCGTTAAGTGTAACCATTCTCCATAGACGACGACAAGTCAAAGGCTATGGTGCCAATCTACGGCTTTGAGACATTAATGGTCTTGTCTCGATCCTGTTCGTCGAATGCTTCAAGGAATAGCCCTTTCCTCTAATTTGCGACCTCACAATCACATTCGCTTAGCTGGGCATCTCCGGAGATGTACTGCAACCATCTCGTCAAATGACTTGACCCCATTCAGAGTTCTTAAGCTCTTACTATTCAGCAGTTTCAGTACCTTATAGGTTTACAGGGGATAGACTCAGATACTAAGTATCATCTATGTATCAAGGTACTCCCAACTCATCCTTACAGCTTGTTATTACCACATTGAATACACTTCGAGGGATCTCCTCTCAAGTGTATTGGGTTCCCACTGTTGATGAGTCGTGATGGGTTGTCAGTCCCATCCCCAACCTCGACTTAAGGACCACTGCAGGTTCCAGTCCTTTAGTCAAAGGATCAGCTATATTTTCCTGAGTTCCAATGAACTCTACAGCTATAATCCTATCAGACATTAATCCCCTTATAGACTTAAGTCTAACTTGGACGTGTCTCTTTGTTTTAGCATTGTACTTTTTACTGCTAATCTTGTCGATAGTTGTTCGACTATCACAATGAATAGCAATAGCAGGAAGCGGTCTGCTTACTACAGGTATCACGGACATCAGTCCGTGTAACCATTCAGCCTCCGTCCCAGTGGCATCAAGTGCACACAACTCAGCCTCAAAAGTAGACCGAGTTACTATAGTCTGTTTTGTCGACTTCCAGGATATTGCTCCACCCCCTAGGGTGAACACGTATCCAGTCACTCCATTGGAACCAGACTTCTTAGCTATCCAACTTGCATCACTGTACCCTTCAAGTACACCAGGAAATCTCCTATAGTGTAATCCAAGGTACATTGTGCCTTTCAGATACCTAAGCACTCTATCAAGAGCATCCCAATGAGTTCTGTTCGGACAGCTTGTATATCTAGCTAGCTTAGACACAGAATATGATATATCTGGTCTAGTACAGTTAGCAAGATACTGCAAGCTTCCAATAATCTGAGAATACCTTAACTGAGACACAGGGACTCCTGAACTATTCTTGACAAGGGCAACTTTAGGATCATAGGGTGTACTAGCGATTCTACATTGTGAATAACCATATTTCTCAAGTATAGATTTCTCTATATAATGAGATTGCGATAGGGTTATTCCATCAGCTGACTGAGTCAGCTTGATACCAAGAATCACGCTAGCTTCACCCATATCCTTCATCTCAAAGTGCCTTTTCAAGAAATCCTTTGTCTCGTTAATAATCTCAATATTGGTTCCAAACAGTAGTATGTCATCCACATATAAGCATAATACGACACATTCACTACCTTTAACTTTTGAGTAGACACACTTATCACTATCATTACTAACAAAACTGAATGTCACAATCGTTTCATCGAACTTCTTGTGCCAGTCCCTGGGACCTTGTCTTAAGCCATAAATAGATTTGATTAACTTACATACTTTCCTTTCATTGCCAGATGCAACAAACCCCTCAGGCTGATCCATATAAATCTCTTCTTCAAGTTCACTATGAAGAAAAGCTGTCTTTACATCCATTTGATGGATGATCAGACCATGTACGGAAGCCAATGCTACAAGCATTCGGATTGTTATCATTTTGGCAACAGGAGAGTATGTATCAAAGAAATCAATTCCTTCCATTTGCTTAAAACCCTTAGCCACCAGTCTAGCCTTGTACTTCTCTATTGAGCCATCAGGGTTCAACTTCCTTTTAAAGATCCACTTGCACCCAATAGTAGAACACCCAGGAGGGAGATCAACTAACTCCCATGTTCCGTTAGAAACAATAGAGTCAATTTCACTCTTTACAACGCCCTTCCAGTGCCTAGACTCCGAGGAGTCCATAGCTTGTCGGAAAGTTAAAGGTTCATCCTCGACATTGTAAGTGATGAAATCACTTCCAAAGTCCTTGACTACCTTTGCACGCTTACTCCTCCTAGGTTCCTCTTCCTCCCTAGGAGTAGAGCTACTACCAGGTTCCGCCCCCACATTTGTCATCTTTTCCACATGATCAGGAATAGAACTTGATGTGTGAGTGAGATCTTCCTCAGAAGTACCTTGAGGTATACCAGTCTTCATAGGGTAGACATCCTCAAAGAATGTAGCATCACGAAATTCAACTATCGTGTTAGCCACTATACCATCTATGTCAGATTTTATTACCAAAAATCTCATAGCTGTAGTGGTTTCAAGATAGCCCAGAAAGATACAATCAACCGTCTTCGGACCTAGTTTCTTCCTCTTGTGTTCAGGGACAAGTACCTTTGCAAGGCACCCCCACACTCGAAGATACTTGAGACTAGTCCTCTTGCCTTTCAATAACTCATAAGGTGTCTTATCCATGTGTTTCAGAGGGACTCTGTTCAGAATATGGCAAGCCGTATTCAGAGCCTCTCCCCACATGTATTTAGGCAACCCAGAGTTAATAAGCATACTGTTAATCATATCTTTGAACGTTCTGTTCTTTCGCTCAGCGACCCCATTAGACTCAGGTGTGTATGGTGGAGTAACTTCATGAACTATTCCATTGCTTGCGCAAAATTCATTAAAGGAGTTACTCGTATACTCACCACCTCTATCTGATCTCAACCTTTTAAGTACCTTACCAGTTTGTTTCTCAACTTCAGTTTTATAAATCATGAATTTGCTAAGTGCTTCATCCTTATGTTTAAGTAAATAAACATAACAATATCTACTACTATCATCTATAAAAGTAATGAAGTATCTAAAATGGTCCTTAGTTAACATACCACCAAATTCACAAATATCAGTGTGTACTAAATCTAACAAGTCTGAATCCCTAACAACATTATGAAAAGGTTTCCTTATTTGTTTAGCAGACACACATACTTGACATTTAGAATTCTTTTCTATAGTATGTTTTGGAATCAACTCTAAGTTCATCATATTTTTAAGAGCACCAAAATTTAAGTGACCAAGTCTAGCATGCCATAAGTTGGATGATTCTACACAGTTAACAGAAGGTGTAATTTCATTAAAGGAAGTGCCCAAAACAGGCTCAGCATTTATAACAAATAAACCATTTGACAAGTAACCCTTGCCAAAGAAAGTACCAGTGTGAATAAGAACTACTTTATTACATCTTAAGGAAATTTCAAAACCATTCGTAACTAAACGGCTTCCACTTATTATATTTCTACGCATGTCGGGAACATGATGCACTCTTGTCAGGGATAGAATACGCCCCGAAGGAAACTTCAGGTCCACGTCTCCCACTCCATGAAATTGAGCGGCACTCGCATTCCCCATCGTCACTGTCATGCTATGACTCTGTTGATAAGATACAAACAAACTAATATCAGCACAAATATGCACATTAGCTCCAGTATCAATCAACCATTCATTTGACAGATAAGTGGAAAATAGTACAGGGTTGTAGGTCACATACCGGTTTTCGTTGGTTTCAGAAGCCGAAGCCTCACCAACAACCATGTTCACTACAGGCCCACTTGTGGTTCCAAGTACAGCATTCGCTTGCGCTACCACCTCGGTTTTCTTCGCTTTCTTTGTAGGACAGTCCTTACTCCAGTGCCCAACCTGCCCACAAGACCAACATGGTTTGTTTGCCTTTGGTTTCTTGGCCTTATCCTTGTCTATCTTAGGTTTATTAACATTACCCTTCCTAGCTACAGCCTTCCTTTTCTGTCCTACGGTTACTACATTCACCTTCGAGCTACCGTGTTCAGATGGCATCACATGTCCCTGTTTGGACTTGTGTTGTTCTTGCACCGAGATGTCCAGCATAAGGTTGGTCCAGGTGATCTCTCCTTTCTGTCTTTTCAGGGAGAGAGCGAACTCTTCCCAAGACTTCGGAAGCTTTTCAATCACGCTCATAACCTTGAACTTATCAGGGAGATCCATGCCGGATTCCTTCAAAGCATGCACTATCATCTCGAACTCATGCACCTGCTCAGTCATGGATTTGTTGTCTACCAGCTTAAATTCAAGGAACCTCGCTACAGAATACTTTTCCAGACCTTGAGAGTCAGTATTGTGAGTGAGGTCCAGCTTCTCCCATAAGAGCTTAGCACTATAGGCATCAGATGAATAAACATCAAACAGAGTGTTCGTTAAGGCTGCCAGAATGGCTGCCCTAGCCACCCCATCCTTCTCAGCCCACATTGCATAAGCCTTAACTGTTTCAGCCTTTTCTTGAATCACCACCGGTTTCTCATACTCCACAACAGGCCACAGACCCTTTACAGTTAACCACAATTTCATCCTTTTCTGCCAGCGAGAAAAGCCGACACCACCGTTGAATTTCTCCGGTAAGCCCGTTAGTTCAACGGGTTGTGGGAAACGGTAAGTGGTCCAATCAATGACCCCAGCAGACACATTAGATGTACTACCATCTACAGTAACTCCAGTTTCATTAACCATAATGCTAAATATTATATAACAGAATAACTCTTCAAGAATGTTGGAAATAATCAATACTACAGCAACATGGAGACAGTTATATAAAATATATAGCATTGACAGGCCAAGACCAAAGTTAACAAAACAAAGCATGAAGGTCGAAAGCATGCATATCAGAAACTGATAAATAACCAGGGAGACAGAAATAGTACCTATAGCCATAGCTTAACAGTGTATATAAGAACAGAAATTACGAAGCAAACAGCTGAGTCATCAGGAATTCGAGAAATCCTGACTGCTCTTGAAGAGTTATTCGCCCCCACTTACTGTGTCAGGTTGTTGGCGAGATACTACTTCCAGGATAAAACAGCTCCGAGCAAGGTGTTCACAGCAACAGCAGTGCTCAACTACGACCAGCACCTCAGTCGCCGGAGAACCAGAAAACTACAGAGAAAACTATATAGAGAGGGAGGGCAGAGAGAGTTTTTGAGAGAAGTGTCTTTGCAAACTTCTGTGTGTTTCAACTGAGCTACAAGGGCCACTATTTATAGTGGTTCCTTTCTGTAACTGAAGCATACACATTAATTCTTTCCGTAACAGCTGATCATATTAAATAAAAAATCAAAACTGACCATTTAATGAATAAACGTTTTTGATTTAAATTTAATAACCTGAGCTGTTACATCTTTTTCATGTTTATCCACATATCAGTTTTAATATTTATTTTAAACATATCCATCAAATCATGTCCAGGTTCATATCAGTTTCTGTTGCCCATCAGAGTTTAGTTTGTTGTTCATCAGAGTTTAACTTGTTGTTCATCAGAGTTTAACTTGTTGTCCATCAGAGTTTAACTAGTTGTCCATCAGAGTTTACTGATAAACCAACTCCATCAGAGTTTACTAGTTAAATACTGATAAACCAACTCCATCAGAGTTTACTAGTTAAATACTGATAAACCAACTCCATCAGAGTTTACTAGTTAAATTCTGATAACCCAACCCATTTTGACAACTGATAACCCAGCCCAATTTGATAAATTAATTCTAATAAAATATTAAATCACATAGATAAAAACTCTCGCCCAGGTCGCCTCGCGTACGCGAGACGCCGAGACATTCGCCCAAATCGCCCTTCGACCCGACCCGGTCCGGTCCGGTGCGGTGCGGTGCGTGGCGTGGCGAGGCGGGCGGCGGTGCGCGTGTGTGTGTGTGTGCGCGCGTGAAGCACACACCAACACCATGCACCATCACACACCTTAGTAGTTGTATACTACTCATGTGTGTAATGTTATATAAAGCCACCAAGTCCCCTTATTCTTTTCTATGTGGGATAAATGAAACATCATTATAACAAGCTTTTTCAAGCTACTACCTTCATCTCAATTTCTCTTATGGATTTAAACAAGAAAATTATTAAACCCATACATGAAAGTTTAAGTTCCCATAGCAAGGAACAACTTCCAATCATTAGAAATTTTAATTAACATCAAGAATATACTTAATTATATCCTTAAACTATCAATTTTCTAACAATATGTCCATGAGTTAATTCTAATATTTGTTTGTTTTGCCATGCGTTTCAGATTAGATATTATAATAAATTATTTGGTCAGAAAAATTAACTTTATGTTTCAAAAAGGTTAAACTGTTAATTAATGATTAGTTGAATTTTGTTAGAAATATTTTTGCTACATGCGTTTAGCTGTGGGTTCTTCATGTGTTGACGTGCATAGTGATTTTACATAGACAAGTGTGTTAATTTTATGTGGATACTTGCATTTTAAAGGATAAAAATAAAAACAAAAAAAAGAGTCTTCTTACAATTTGTACATCCGGCTTAATTACATGTGTATTCATGTTGTATTGATTTTGGGCCTTAAAGCCCATTTGTTTTGATAAGATTTGTTTAGTTATAAGTTTCTGGCCTGGTTATTGATTCTACATATGTACAAATTATTTTAAAATGAATAATTGATTTTCTTGTTAATTAAAATACCATTCAGGTGTTTCGTGCATTAATTAAGTTTGGGTTTCGGTCGCTTTTGAGTTAAGTACTTTTTGACTTACTTTTATTTTCGGAAAAGATATTTTGACTCTGCTTTAAATTTTGTATAAGATATAAGAATATTGTTTCGAACTGTATAAGATATAAGATTTGAGAATCTTTTGAATCCCTCGGTCTCTACGTTTCGAACCCGTTCGTAATTTACGCTATAGTTCCGGAACTAGCCTTAGATACCCTTAGTAGACGCACAAGTGTGCAACTTTAGATACCTATTAAGGGGCGTAATTATTGAACTTTAGATGCCGGTCACTGTCAAAGTGTGGCGAAAGAATAAGAATAAGATCCCGGCTACTGGGAAAGTGTGGCCGTAGAGCAAGACTGTGGTTATTTATAAGAATTTCGTTTCTGTTTTTAAATTCTGTTTCTGTTTTAAATTATGGATTTTTAAATATAAACTTTGGGTTGGATCTATTTTCGCAAAGGCTTTTAAATTATTATTGTTTTGAGAAAATCTGTTTTGCTAAAACACCCATTGATTTTGAAAATATCTGTAAGTCAATCAGTTACTTGCTGAGCTGTGTAGCTCACCCTTTTCTAATATTTCAGGTTTCGATTTTGGAGGCTTATTGAGAATAAGGATGTGGACTTTGTGGATTTTTCATTCTAGATGATTGATATGCATTTATTTGAAAAACTTGTTGCATTATTAGAATAAATTTCGATATTGAATATTGGATTTAGGGAGCTACGCCTCTGATTTTAGGTTTTTGAATCATTGAGTTTGACCGCTGCTTTGACTTTTGTGAAATTTGGTATTTATTGAGTAAGGAAATGTATTCTATTTTAGTTTTGTATTTAGAATTAATAGTCTGAAAAGTCGGGCTGTTACAGTTGGTATCCAGAGCAGGCTGTCTTTCAGAGTGTACTAGGTATGGGACTAATGCATTCTCTAGGATGCGTTCCTGTGGGTTTTCGTGTAAAATTTGACTTTTAAATTAGTAGGTTATTTTTGAGTTTAGGGTACCTAGCTATTTTGTTACTATTTGACGTATATGATTTTTGTGCTATGTGATCATGGACTATATATTTAAAGTTTATGTGACTTATTTGATTTTATTTTTGAGAATTTGGGGACCAAATTCTTTTAAGGAGGGAAGAATGTAAAACCCCATAATTATTTTTTTTTTATTTTATTATTAGATATTAGATATTTAAGTAATTTTATTTTAAATATTTATTCTATTTAGAAAGTTTTGGAATTTCTTTTTGTATAAATTATTTGATTAAGGATAAATTGGTTATGTTTGGAAAGAAGCGTAAGAATATTTTATAAAATCGATATCTTTTATTTAAGTTAAATGTGTGTAACTTACGTATTGCTTGGAAGGACGGTAAAGGACAAGTTTTAGAGTTACTATATTAAAATTAGGGTTTGAGTGCCTATATAACATCCATTTAGAACCACACAGAGAGAGAGTTGTACAGTCTTCACAACTGATCCAGAGGTTCGTATCTGCTATGCTTTAGTTATGCATATTATTTTACATGCTCTCGTTGGATGCTAGCACTAATTAAATATGATAGTTTTATTTATATGTCCATTCGTTCCGGTGAGAATTCTGTTACTACACTGATTTGAACTTACATGTTATATTTAATTGAGCTTTTATATGATCTTCTGCTTTCACCATGCCTATGTCCATGAGTTAATTCTAATATTTGTTTGTTTTGCCATGCGTTTCAGATTAGATATTATAATAAATTATTTGGTCAGAAAAATTAACTTTATGTTTCAAAAAGGTTAAACTGTTAATTAATGATTAGTTGAATTTTGTTAGAAATATTTTTGCTACATGCGTTTAGCTGTGGGTTCTTCATGTGTTGACGTGCATAGTGATTTTACGTAGACAAGTGTGTTAATTTTATGTGGATACTTGCATTTTAAAGGATAAAAATAAAAACAGAAAAAAGAGTCTTCTTACCATTTGTACATCCGGCTTAATTACATGTGTATTCATGTTGTATTGATTTTGGGCCTTAAAGCCCATTTGTTTTGATAAGATTTGTTTAGTTATAAGTTTCTGGCCTGGTTATTGATTCTACATATGTACAAATTATTTTAAAATGAATAATTGATTTTCTTGTTAATTAAAATACCATTCAGGTGTTTCGTGCATTAATTAAGTTTGGGTTTCGGTCGCTTTTGAGGTAAGTACTTTTTGACTTACTTTTATTTTCGGAAAAGATATTTTGACTCTGCTTTAAATTTCGTATAAGATATAAGAATATTGTTTCGAACTGTATAAGATATAAGAATTGAGAATCTTTTGAATCCCTCGGTCTCTACGTTTCGAACCCGTTCGTAATTTACGCTATAGTTCCGGAACTAGCCTTAGATACCCTTAGTAGGCGCACAAGTGTGCAACTTTAGATACCTATTAAGGGGCGTAATTATTGAACTTTAGATGCCGGTCACTGTCAAAGTGTGGCGAAAGAATAAGAATAAGATCCCGACTACTGGGAAAGTGTGGCCGTAGAGCAAGACTGTGGTTATTTATAAGAATTTCGTTTCTGTTTTTAAATTCTGTTTCTGTTTTAAATTATGGATTTTTAAATATAAACTTTGGGTTGGATCTATTTTCGCAAAGGCTTTTAAATTATTATTGTTTTGAGAAAATCTGTTTTGCTAAAACACCCATTGATTTTGAAAATATCTGTAAGTCAATCAGTTACTTGCTGAGCTGTGTAGCTCACCCTTTTCTAATATTTCAGGTTTCGATTTTGGAGGCTTATTGAGAATAAGGATGTGGACTTTGTGGATTTTTCATTCTAGATGATTGATATGCATTTATTTGAAAAACTTGTTGCATTATTAGAATAAATTTCGATATTGAATATTGGATTTAGGGAGCTACGCCTCTGATTTTAGGTTTTTGAATCATTGAGTTTGACCGTTGCTTTGACTTTTGTGAAATTTGGTATTTATTGAGTAAGGAAATGTATTCTATTTTAGTTTTGTATTTAGAATTAATAGTCTGAAAAGTCGGGCTGTTACAGACACACATTTTAAGGCTCCTATAAAGTATAGTTCTACAATTTATTTTCAAAATTTCTTTTTATAAAAATTTAAACATTATACTTTTATTCAAATTAAAAAAAATTAAAATAATTTATGAAACTATATTTTATAGCCTCGCACAGGCTATAAAGCTAGTTTAACATTAATATATAACCAGAAGTTGAACTACTTGACTATGTTGGGACAATCTGTTCTCATCTTACAATTCTTATTCTTAACATGATACCTTTTTAAAAATTTCTAGTGTTATGGTAGCTTGTGGTAAAAGCATCTCCAATGTTACACTCTCTTTAGCTAAAAAGATGTTTTGGCATTAATTTTAGAGAAATGTTAGGGAATCATAAAAAAGTTCCCATAAAAATCACCATAAAACACATGTCCTCTTGTGATTGGTTGTATATATAATAAATGAAATAGGTCCCCTGCATACACAATATTTCCACCAATTAAACTTCTTCATTTTGTCATGTCAGCATTGTCACGTCATTCTGGTAATTTTTATGGGAACATTTTATGGTTCTCTAGCATTACTCTTAATTTTATCCAATGATTTTATTTTAGTCATCTCCAACCTTCTCTCCCCTTGTTTAAAAATTTAGATAATTTATTTTAAGTTTACCATATATAGTCAATATCTCAATCTTTTTAGAAAAGCTCTAAGTAAATGCTATAAGTAAATACTCTATTGCACCTCTCTAATCTGAGCCTTCTGATTTTATTGAAGGTTTTTATGCAATGGATAGTGAAAGAATACTGGAGAACAAAATAGATGAAGAAGAAATTGAAAACGAATTCTATGATACAGTTAAGTTTTTACTGATGATAATTGATGCGATATTGAATGTGTTAAAAGAAAATTTAACTATGATTCATGAACCTATTAGCCATTCTCTAACACGGCGACCCATAACGAGGATGGGTTACTCTTTTATAAATAATACGATGAAAGAATATCCTGAAAATTTTCGCGAATTACATAGAATGTATCCAAATGTGTTTCTTAAGTTGTGTGGTATTATAAGAGAGGGAACTTATTTGGAAGATACAAGATATGTGTCTATTGAAGAAATGGTTGTTATGTTTCTGCTAATTGTGGGACACAATGATCGCTACTGTAATGTTCGGCAGAGGTTTGGTCGTTCACACTTCACTGCTAGTATAAATTTTAATAAAGTTCTGAAGGCTCTGAATACTATAGCACCACAGATGATGGTGTAGCCCGAGGGCATTTCCCCTAAAATTTCTGCAAGTACAAGATTTTATCCTTACTTTAAGGTAAATTTTTGAACTAAAATTATAATAATCTGACTAGAGTCTTGTTCAGCTTTTTAATTCTAATGTTATCTTTCTTTGAATGAATATTTTTATTTAGGATTGTGTAGGTGCTATTGATGGAACTCATATTCTAGCTATGGTGAAAGGTCGAGATGTAAGCAGCTACCGTAATCGTCACAGAATTAATTCTCAAAATATTTTGGTTGCTTGCAACTTTGATTTGGAATTCATTTATGTGCTTAGTGGGTGGGAAGGTTCAACACACGACGCAAAACTATTAAATGATGCATTATCAAGGAGAAATGGATTGGAAGTTCCTCAAGGTAACATTTCTTTTATACTTGTGTTTATTATTTTTCTTGTATTTATAATCTTGTAAATTTTCATTTTATAAGTCAAAAAAAATATTTTTTTTTATTTTTAAGGAAAATATTATCTTTTAGATTGTGGATTTGCTAATCGTCGCCAAACTTGAGCTCATATCTGTAATGTACGATACCAACTAAAAGATTTTGGTGGTCAAGGTCGCCACCCAAGAAATGCAAATGAGCTATTTAATCTCCGTCATTCGTCATTGAGAAATGTGATCGAGAGAATTTTTGGTATCTTCAAATCTCGATTTACGATATTTAAAGTTGCACCTTCATTTTCACTTCAAATACAAGTAGAGTTGGTATTAGCTTGTGTTGGCATACACAATTTTCTTCGAAAAGAGTGTCGTTCTAATGAATTTCCAATTGAAGTAGAAGATGTTCAGCCTTCTGACATGGAGGATGGTGGTAATGATGGATCAAATTTTTCGAGCCAACAACAACAAAGGGCTGAAGCTAATACTTGGAGAGCTAATATTGCTAATTCCATGTGGAATGCTAGGCCTCGTACTGCGGCAAATGAAGAGGATGATGATCAATATAATGAGAACGAGGAACATGTGGATGACGAGTACTAGATAAATAAGCGTATATTTTGTTTTTTATTTCGTTTTCGAATCTGGTTTTTTTTAATATTGTTATTCGAATCTTGTTTTTTTTTATATAATTTTTGGACTATATTATTTTTGGACTATGTTGGACTATTTACATAGACTAGCATAATAACCCGTGCGAGGCACGAGTCGTGTTCTAGCATCGTATAAATATGCGTCATATTCAAAAATATGATATGATGGAATGAACATATTTTGTTACAAAATGAAATATGCATGGTCCTACTTATGCAATTCAAATGTCTGATAAACATCGAGTGTAATAAGAAACACACATTTTTCAATGAACATGATTAAAAGATAATGTGATGACTATTAATAATGAAATGATAGTGAATGTTTACAGAGTCACTACAACTATCTACATACTGTAATTGATGATACAATGTCTGGCCACTGAAAGATGTGATTTTTTGATAACACTTACCATAAATGTGCAAAAATTCTAACATTCTGTTGCTAAGTGGCCTTATAAATATTTATTTGTTCATAGTTAGGTTATATAAATCCCACCTCTATGCAATGGGCACGAAAAACCTTCTTTTCCCTTAACAATTTTAAGGATTCAATTACAAATTAATGACATCCATTTGAAAAGATTATCGAGTGCCCCCTGATTAAATGAATATAATCTACACTTAGGATATCTTCTGCAATTTAATGATAAATATTATGTTGAACCATAAAGAGTTGGATGTGTTATTTACAAAGTGAATTATGTGTATATATGTATATTTGTGCACGTCAGAGTCATGTAATTGTAGTAGCACTGATGGAATGTTTAAATAAAACACCTGTTATTGTGGAGGAGCTGTGACAAACTGCATTGACGGTCATCTACTTAGTTGTGCATATTTCACTTGGCTAGAGTAGTGGTGGAATCTGTTAGAATAAGTTTAATTGACTTGTTATATAAATTTGACATAATTTAGATTGGTACATTACGTGTGCTGTAAGCATACAGTGACTCCTTAATTGTGTAAACCCAGAAAACGTGGGGGATTATCCACGTTATTACCTTATAGTAAAGAAAAACAGTTAGTCCGCCTCATTATATAGTGTAAGTTTGGCTAAATTTCGTATGTGATGTGACTAATTCGCTCTCAAGTGGTTTAAAATAAATATTTTGGAAATCCAAGATAGTGTTCTTTTTTAACAATAATTTTTAATATATATCACATTCACGTCACTTTTGATTATGGTCCTTAAAAATTATGTCTAGCCTATTTTGGGCACATGATTGGGGTTGTCTTTATATTATGACTGCTCGTCCCCGAAGTCAAACTTAGTTTTACTATTTGATCAGTGGTAGCTTAGTGTTAACAACGGTTGTTTGGTTGCATATATTTTTATACTTACGTAGCTTACTTTTCTCGTGTAAACATGATACGTAAGCATGGTTCCATTTTTTGGGACAAAATTTGAAGATAATTAATTGCCTGGACTTTTTGTAGTGTACATAAATGCTCAGTAACAATTGCAGATATTGATCAGTATTTTTTGTGTATATTTTAATATCTAGCAATGCTCATAAATATTTTTGAATGTTAATGATTGTTTTATAAATACTTACATTTATTTTGTCATCTAACATTTTCTGTGTGTATTTTCTATATTTTAAATTTTAGACACACACACACACACACATATATATATTATATAACACCGCATACCATATTTGCAAACCAATTTTTTTCTAAATTTAATTAAGTTATAAAATTTCGTACGAAAAAAATTTAAAGATAGTTATTGTCCAGAGGTTTTGTAGTGTACATATATATTTTGTGACAATTGCAAATATTGATTGGTGTTTTTTGTAGATTCTATTATCTAGCTATACTCATAATTTTTTTTGAATGTTAATGATTGCCTTATAAATTATTACGTATATTTTGTCATCCAACATTTTTTAGCAATAATATATATAATAATAAATTAATAGATAATATATATTATAAATAAAAAAGCTATACTTATAAAAGAGTTGTTTCAATAATTTTTTTTGTTTTTTTGAATAATTAGGCTTATATGATTTAAAAATGAGTATATGTTCTAACAAATATCGGGTTGAGCGAGAATCCAACCTATAGCCTGAGACGAAAATAGATAAGTCCTTATCACTTGAGTTATCTCATTGCACTCATCAAAATTTTTGTTTAAATACCAAGATTTCAAACATTTATTCGACCTTTATTTTGAATCGTACTTTTTGTTATATTATTTAATTTGTCTAAAAATTTCAAATCCAAATATTTTCATTATACATATTTATTTATTTTTGAAAGAATTCCTTTTATACTTTATAAAGTCAAATCTTTTAAGCTGATTGTATATATTTATTGATTTAGAGTCTTGATATTTAACCAACCAACGATCTAACCCTAAAAAAAAAAAAAAAAAAAACCAACAATCTTTGATTCAAGTTTTATAAATTTCATATTATAATAGTTAATGTAGTTATATGTTTACTCTGATTTATATTTACTATATAATTTTTAATAACTAAGCTATGTATGTTGCGACCTTAAAAAAAGTTATGTATGTTTTAGTTATTTCTCCTCTCATGCTACCCACACAGATATACATATCCATTATATATATTAAAGGCCAACATGGTCTTTCAAGTCATTTAGTAAATTACATAATTACCATTTTGTTAGGATTTATGGGTTATAGCTATGAGACAACTCAACTAGATAATTTATGTACTTAATTTTATTAAGTATGAACATACTGTCACAGCCACAGTATGTCTATGTAACCATTTTTGTTTGCTGCTAATAAGAGTCTAGTACATCTTGGTAGAAGTTCATTTGTTTGTTCAAGCCTCAAGAAGTGCTCAGGATGGACAGCAAGAATAAATACTACTGTCACAGCATTGACAGTAAGGTTACTTGAAGACAACATGTTGCAAGTCACGACAGTACATTCACTCTGACAGCAACATTGACGGAAGCCCTCTGACAGCAACTTTACCATAGCCTGACAGCAAGCTTGGAAATCCTGACAGCACCTTCAGCGGGGATTTCTTACTGTCACCAAAAGCGCATTCCTGTGACAGCAAGCTTAGCCATCAGGATACTGTCATGAAGGGATAACATTTGTATTGGTAAACAACCCAGCCAAACTCGTGACAGTTTGGATTTTCAAGAAACAGGCGTGTTGCAGTATCCCAACACTTTAACAGGTTTTCAAGACTACGACTGAAGCTTGAGAGATAACATGACAAAGCTCACCAATTCCAGAGTATGACAAATCTACATCTACTGAATTGTGTTAGCTTAAAATAGAATGTTTCTAGATTGCTTTGTTTTGTATTGATAAGCTGTCTGTATAGCAATTTAGGAAAGAATCACGGGCAGGCAAATTGTAAGAAGCTGCCACTTGAAAATGACAGCAGCTTCACAAGACCCGTGATTGAAAGTGATAGATTTAGCCTACTTAGTCTATCTCTCAATTCATTCACTGTAATCACTCGAGAAACCGAAGCTCAAGAAAACAAACATTTTCTTGAGGTTGTAGCAACCCATTGCAAAATAAATAAAACATTTATTTTGTGAGAATTACTCATGTGTCTACTTGTGTTTGCATTTGATAAACTGATAATCCTTAATCTTAGTTCTTGTTGTTGAAAACGTAGATTGAGATTTATCAGTATTGCATTCAACCCCCCCCCCCCCCTTCTGCAATAGTCAAGGACCAACACCTTTTTATCATATAATGTTCAAACAAATGTTGGTTATAAGGATTGAACCCATGATCTTTCCTATTAGGAATGACTTAAGTTCACAAGTACAACCACTACACCAAAGGCTTTTGTTTGTATCTTTATAAAATTCATTAACTCCATACATTAGAGCTCATTTATTATATTTATTTAACATTTATTCATTATCTATTTACCTATCTATTATATGCTAAGAAGACTTTCACAAAATAACCATGACCTACGTGACTGAAATGAATAACTACATCAAAAAATTTGAAATTTTCTCATATATAATAGTATTATTGAAATGAACCACGTCAAATTTTTTTGATACGTTTTTAAAAAATCTATAACTACATGCACCGAGAACTTAGTTTCTATTTTCTATTTAATATTTATTTTATGATTTGGAATTCATTGATTTTAGGAATGACTTAAGTTCACAAGTACAACCACTACACCAAAGGCTTTTGTTTGTATCTTTCTAAAATTCATTAACTCCATACACTAAGAGCTCATTTATTATATTTATTTAACATTTATTCATTATCTATTTACCTATCTATTATAGGCTAAGAAGACTTTCATAAAATAACTATGACCTACGTGACTGAAATGAATAACTACATCAAAAATTTTGAAATTTTCTCATATATAATAGTATTATTGAAATGAATCACGCCAATTTTTTTTGATACGTTTTTAAAAAATCTAAAACTACATGCACCGAGAACTTAGTTTCTATATTCTATTTAATATTTATTTTATAATTTGGAATTCATTGATTATATTCGTAAGTGACTTTCATGATATATTCACTGTAATGTTCAATCAAGAATATATTTAACTGGACTGGAAAAAAGATAATTTTAGGAAAACAAATAATATTTTTATATATAAGACTTGACTTCATGCTCATGTTAGTTATTGAATAAATAATTAGATAAAACATATGGTTGGATTAGAACTCAATATGAATCTGACATATTGTTACCCAGTCAACCCAAGAATGGCCCCTTTTACCTTAAAAAAATTAAAAATAATTATTTTAATGTATAAATTGATTTTTATTTATTATTCATTAAAAATTAGATAGTAACTATATGGGATGATAAATGAATTCAAATTATCTAAATAATATGCAGATATATCACACATGTATACAATTATGTAATCTAAATTTATACATTTTATATAATTTTTAATGTATATTAAATTTTTGGGTCAGTTTGGGTATTTTGGGTCAACTTGAAATTGACCCGACTTTCAAATAAATTTTTACTCAATTTGAACCCGACCTAAAACTCAAAACACTCAACCCAACGTGACATTTCCAACCATTTAGAAAATGACGATTGAGTTCGGATTCGGGGATTGGGCCAGGATTGACATTCCCGGTCCTGAATTTACTCGATGCCTACACTAGGCAAGCAATACAACATGAATTCATTCAGCGTCAAATTTGGATATCAAATATGATATACATTTATTGCAAACACCTACGTCTGAACTAATTACCAACAAAAAATAGGTGTATCAATTTTTTTATCAACTTAAACACAAATGAAAATACAACTTAATTTAATCTGTTGACAAATTTTAGATGAGTATAATTTGAAAATTATCAAAAAACATAGGTTTAGCTCAATAACATTCGAAAGAGGTGTACAAGTTTAATCTGTTAGAGGTGTGACAATTAATGATTTTATTATCATCATACATAATCAGCTCATAACTACAACAACATTAATTTAATATAAATATGAAAACTGAGAGGTATTGAGGTGGCTGAAAACTGATCAGAAAGGGACCGAAATGAAAAAGTAGGTGGTTGCTAATAAATTGGAGGAGATATGAGGTAGACATATGAGTGGAAACGAAAATAGATATTAATATAATGTTGTGGCTAAGACTGAAAGTGGTTAAAAAACGTGGGATTGAGATTGGATCTCAATACTTATTTCAAGGTGAGTTCTTATTTGAACACATAATGTACATACAAGGTTATAACATGTGTGATGCACGAACCTTCTTTAATATTTTATATTTGTTTAACTATGTATTCTAATAATACAATAAGATATAATAATATGTTATTATTGAATCTTTAGAACTACCAATATAAATATTTGATTTTAATATATATTTTTACATAAATCAAACCTTAAACTTTTTATACTATTTAGATATTAAAATATAGAGTATTGTTCAATATTAATTGTAATAGTTCTTATTTGCTTTAAACATACAATGACCAATGATAGTTTGCTTTGAACTAATCAACTGAGCTTATAATAGTTTAATTTTAATTAAATAGTATTTATTTATAGGATTGTGTTCAAATACCAAATTTTCTAAACGACAGACTCTATATGTATAATGTATGCAAACTATCTTAGTATATATTATAGTTTTTAAAATTATTATTTCCTAAATAACCTCAATTACAAGTATTGGATTTATTTAGTTCTTAAATTTTGTTTTAAAGACGGGTTTATTATGTAAAGAATTTTAAAATCGCCTTTGTCCTTAAGGAATTCAACATAGTTAACACATAAAGAAAAATACAATTATCCTACTAAACGAGTATACAAGATTGACGTGTAATAGACTTCATTATGAAATTTACAATCGACTTGCACTTACTCTCAATTTTTATGTTTAATTAGGCATAAAAGATTGTTAAATAGCAAATTTTGCTTATAAGCAAAAATTTAAACTATATGTACCAAACGTATAAGTTGATTATTGATAGTGTTACACCAAGTATTATGCCACATGTGATGATACTCTCATTTTCTCATGCAAATCTTGGTATTGCTACTATAAATATATTATATAATATACTGTTGTGGTAGTGATTATTTAAGAATTTCTACCGGAAAACAAACTAAACTGCACACTATTGTCATGGTAATAACTTGATACCTAACGATTAACTTATATGCCACCTTTGTTGTTCATCCTTCTCACATTAAACAAACACAACTATAAATATGATCCTTAAAATTTAGAGTGTGTTGATATCTTGAATTTGGGAAGGCTATTACTTCTAATGTTCGAAAGATCGAGACACGTGAAAGGTGGAGTAGACTGACATGAAGATAAAATGTAGTGATTCTTTTAGAATTTCTAACAAAAAACAAACTAAACTGCACACTATTGTCGTGGTAATAACTTGATTCCTAATAATTAACTTATATATCGCTTTTGTTGCTCATCCTTCTCACATTAAACAAACACCACTATAAATATGATCCTAAAAATTTAGAGTGTGCTAATATCTTGAATTTGGAAAGACTATTAATTTATAACCTTCGATAGATCGAGATACGTGAAAGGTGCAGCAGATTGACAGGAAGATAAAACGTACTTTATCACAAAATTTGAAACATATTATATGAGTTAGAATGTGGCTCGTGCCTTGCACGGGCTATCATGCTAGTTATGTATATAATTCACAACATAAGTGAGTGAGTGGCCTAGTGGTAGAAGGGTGTTCAATATTATTTTGAAACCCAAGTTCGATCCCTTTAAACAACAATTTTTATAAAAATAATAAACATAAGGGTAAATCAGTAATTTCAGGTGATTAAAATGTCTCACTATTTTTCCCTCATCGATATATTAACTTGAGGATTATGTAGTCTTAATTTCAAGAGTGTAAGATGAAAAGCATGGTTGTGCATAATAAAGAGTAAGAAATTTTGTTGACGAATAGTGTAATTACTTTAAATCACGAATGTAATTGCGCCAAGGTTATGAGACTTGTTCATTGTGAGTATTATTGATTTTGAGAACATATTGAATCTGAGAACAGATTGAAACGGTGTAGAATTTGAAACACGATTGGACTATTGTTCTCCTTGCGATTATAAGCAGGTTTACCAGAGTTTTGTGTTTTGGAGAAAGTACAATTTGTAGATAGGAATTTTACCTTAGAAAGCGGTTGTTGTCTGTTTTTCAACGATCGATTGGTTTGGTTTTTATTTCTTTGTAGTCTAGATTATGAATGGTTAAATGCACACAATGTTGTTGTAATATAATAGAACACACATGAATGAGATTAGGATTTTAAAAATAAGCGGAAGGTCGGCACGTCCATGCACACCCCGCAAGACCTGAGTTTGTGATAAACACTTGGGCAATGAGTACCCATTGTAGTTTAGAGCATTTTATGCCACCTATTTGTTTCTCTTTTTTTTACTTGGGAACTCATTCTGCATTCCTCTCATGTACCCCTCGCTATATTAAATTATATGAACACACTTAGTAAATTCTTTAATAATGTGTTTGGAATATCGTTTTACAGTTACAAATTTTAATCCAATTTTTTTTATATATGATCATCGTTTACTTGTAATAATGTGTTTTAACTTGACTATATATATATTATGTCATTATTGAATCGATAACTGATATCGAGTCCAAAATTCAAATCTCATATCGATTAATTTGATTATAATATAGGCGACCCAAACACCTTAAATTCACATTATATATTTTTTTTTGAAATCGTAAATCTAACCGTACAAACAAAAAAAAGATTACATAAATTTTTTAAGTATATTAACATATGTACAAATTGATATGATAGATGATGCAAAATCTGAGTCATTATCTACTTGATACAAATAAATATCATTTACAATATTAAAGTAATTCTATTGTTTTTAGACCAATTTTATAACATTTTGTATGCTTACTTATCCTTATATGTTGTGTTTTTTAAAATACTTATTTTTATATGTTAATTCAACTGATAACCAATATCGAGTCCAAAATTTAAATATTAGTGGTTGTGAATGACTTGTTTTTCAATCTTTCAATTTTATTTTTTTAAATCGTAGATCCAATCATGTAAATAAAAAAAATATGTAAAAATTGTAAAATGTATTAAGTTACGTATAAATTAGTACGATAGATGTAAAAATTGTAAAATGTATTAAGTTACGTAACCATATGCATATATATATACACACATATATATAATTTATAATGTTAAAATAATCTAATTTCTAACGTGTCAATTTTAAAGTATTTTGTATACCTAACTTTTTAATGTGATATTTTCTTCCAGTATGGTTACATTTGCAAAATACATGTTAAAAACATGATAGAGATGAAAACATTCGTCAATTATTTTTAAAAATGTTAAAAAAGATTAAAACATTCGGTTATATATATTTTCGACCCAAACGTCCTTAAATTTACACTATTTATTTTTAAAAAAAAATCTCAAGTTCAACCATATATATGAAAAGATGACGTAAACATTGTCGAGCATATTAATTTATGGTGAAATGTTTACGATAGACAATGCAATTTTTAATTTAATACGATATAAATTGAGGGCCATTATATATATAATGCAAATAAATATAATTTACAATACTAAAATAGTACATATTTTTTATTGGTCGAATTTATAATATTTTATGTAGTTGGTTATATTTCTCTGATTTTTTCATTTAGTATGGTTAGATTTGCAAAAAATTTACTAAAAACATCTATGTAAAGTACTTGTGTAAATCGATTTCCTATCTTGCCGTATAAATTACAAGAAGAAATCAAAAAACAACCAATATAACATCTTGGGTATTCGCACTTATTGATAATAAATTTCAAAATTTTATCAAAATGAGTTTTTAGTGTAGTTTGAGATGGTCAATTCTATTTTGAAGGTTATGGGTCAACTCCCTACACCAATTTTGTTTTTTAATTAACATTATAACGATAAATTACGTAAAATTGTTGAGTATGCATTTTTATAGAGAAATTATTATGGTAGATGATGCAACTTGTAACCTAATAAGACATAAAATCCAAGCCATTATACATTTGATGCAAATAAATATAATTTATAATATTAAAATAGTCTAGTTTTTAGGGGTCAAATTAATAATATTTTACGTAGCTGGTTATTTTTTATTGATCTTTTCTTTTAGCATGGTTATACTTGCAAAAGAATAATTAAAAACATGTATTTAAGACATTTGTGTAAATCGAATTCCTACTTGAGTAGAATTACAAGACGAGAAAAAATCAATTAACAGTATATAATGGCTGGACATTCGCACTTATCGATGAGGAATTTTAATATTTTCATCAAATCAAGATTGTGGCATAGTGGCTGAGATTGTTACTTGTAAGTCTAAAGTCATGGGTTCAATTTTTCACACCTAATTTCATGTTTTTATTGTTAATAGAACTATAATGACATTTTTGTAATTATTGAATAAATAAGGGTATAATAGAAATTTCACAGGCAATTTTTGGGCACTTTTTGCCCTTGTGTTGCCATTTAATATATAGTAATAGATAATATATAATATAATAATAAAGATGTTATTATCTTTAATTAATATATAGACATTATAAAATAAAAAATATTAAAAAATCAATCCCGTAGAATCTGTGGGATTTTGTTTAGTCCACCAAAATCTTGATAATCAATCCAACAAAATCTATATGGAATTAAAACAATCTGTGTAGTCTATTACAGATTTTAAACAATCCATGAATTTATAAAATCTTTTAAAATCCATGGATTGTTATCACTCTAATATAATCTCAATTGAATCTCAATTGTTAGTGTATAATTTTTGATTCTATATTTAAAAAAATTTATTTAAATACATAAAAAAAATGAATTACACAAGTTTGGATTAATTAAAGTTGAGTGATTTAAGAAAGAAAATCTCAAATTTGGCCATGGTGGTATAGATGATAAGTTATAATTATATTTAAAATTATTTTAATTAATTTTAAATTTTTTTAAAAGGTAACATAAATAAAAGAAAATTATTATAAACATTGATGAGATTCAATGTAAATAACGAATTACATTATTAAATAATTTCGTCATAAATTTAAGTAATACTAAAAGTGGAATATATTACTATGTGATATGATATTAAGTAAAATTATGAATTTATAATCTAAAATGTATATTTGGTTGGTTATATTTGTCGAAATAGCAAATATTTAGATATAATTTATAGTATCATAATTATATACAACATTACTGGAAACTATTTTACATTTCATCATTGGAGATGTTCTAACATTCCATCCTAATTACATTTTTGATAAAATTTCAAATGAGATTTCTTTTTAAATTTTACAAGCAAAAATGCTAAGTAATCCCGAATTGAATCCCGAATAACACATGAAATTCATATGTAATTTTACAAATTACACGTACAAACCGCCTGGACCATAAAAGGTCAATTTAAATTCAAGATTTTTTTTTCAATTAATGATCAAAAAATATTACTATAATATTGTTAATTGATTTTGTTTCTTCTTTTTTTTTGCTACGCGATTTCGTTTCATTTTGTTAAGGATAACCTAAGAACAAGTATTTAAAAGTAGAATAGTTTCGAAACCGTTTCCAAAATTAATCCTAAACTAGCTTTATAGTCTGTGGCTCGTATTCACTCTCTAGAGACCCCTCTCTTATGTGATGATCCTCGAGAATACATAATATATTACAACACATTTACTAAAATGCATGTTATGCTTTGTTTATTTAGGGTGCGTCATAATTATTTACTCAAATGCATTATTTGACTGTTTACTTTGTGCTTATTTAGAGTGTGTATTATGTGTTTGATGGAATGCTTGAACCAAATTTGTGGGCTTTGTGCATGTAAATGCACTTGAGGTTGGTATTCTCATTAAAGTAAATATTTGTTATGAGTTGTTGTTTGAGCTGACAGTGACAAATTGTTCTTTATCGATATTGTCGAGATTGTGTTTTTTTGGGATTAATTTATTTATGTTATTTGCCTCTCTCTCTTTCATGCCTCCTCCTACGGTGTTGGTTGCCTTCTATTTTTGGCGTCACTCTTTGGAAACCCCTCTTTTATCCTTTTTATCCCTCTTTTACTGTCTTTTTGGCTTTTCTTTCCTTTTTCCCCGTCTCCTCCACTTTTTCTTCTCAACTTTTGTTTTGGATCTGTTTTTTTATCTCTCTCTCCCCTCCCCCTCCCCCTCCCCCTCCCCCCTTTCATGCCCCCTCCTACGATGGTTGCCTTCTATTTTCAACGTCACTCTCCGGAGACCCCTCTCTTATCACTCTTTTATTGTCTATTTGGTTGTACATTGAGCCAATTTGTTCACCGTTAAAAGACGATTATACCCTCAAAGTATAAAATGATTTTTCAACCCTTTACTATATTTACTTCATATTAATATCTTCGTTATTAATATATTTTAATGTTTCTAATCATTAATATATAACTAATCTTCATTAACTATACTAATTATTTTATAATCAATACTTGCATGATATAACCGGTGTGTGACTCATCCATAATATCAAAAGCAATAATTCGCTTTTCTATATGCCAATCACTAATCCAATGAACCGTAATACAAATATAAGGCTCACCTTGACCCGAATTCCAACAATCACTAGTTAAAGAAACCATACCATCAAAATTAGCGAAACTTTCAATTAATTGTGAACGTTGAACATAATATTGTTTTTGTGTGTGACGTTTAAGTGTGTTCCTAGGAATTCTTCTAAATGTCGGGTTTAGTGAATGTTTAACCATGTGCTCTAAATTCGGACTCTCACCGTGGGAGAAAGGTAACTCGTCTAAAGTAATATAAGTAGCAAAATCTTCTATCATTCTATCTCTATTATAGGAAAAAGGCATACCTCCACCGGGAGACGGAGTCACGAAACCACCAATTTGTGTTTGTTTTGAACCTCCACGTGTCGCTCCACTTTCATGACTTTGCTTCGTTATTCCATGGTGATTTTTCAAGTGTCGATCAAGTGTACCCGTACCGCCCCCTTTAGTGTGAACAAAAGGGTCTTGTTTTCGATTATTTTGAATACAAATCAAACAACAAACTTTAAATCGGTCCGGAACTTCCGTTGGATCTTTCGAAAAAAAATTCCAAACATGTGACGAATGTCTAGTAGAACTAGAAGAACCACCTACAAAATCAAATAAAATCTGATTAATTTCAAAACATATAAAAACCAAATAATATTTTAAGCATAAAAAACAAATCTTTTTAAAAACAAAAAAACAGAACGTTTTTTAAATTTAAAAACCAAATAATTTTTTAAGCATAAAAACATATCTTTTTAAAAACATTTTATAGAGATTATAACAAACATTTTTCTAAAACCGGATATAAAAAAACCGAATATAAAAAACATTTTCCGAATATAAAACTGAATAAAAAAATAACAAAATAAAAATAAATACCAGTTTCGGATCGAGGAGGTGGCATCGATGTTGCTTGGGTTGAACCTTGAGATGATACGGTGCCTCTTCCTTCTTCCATTTAAAATTTTTAAAGACTCGTCGGAATTTGGCCGGAAACGCTAGAGTTTGGCCGGAAATTTTTAAAGACTCGTCGGAATTTCTAAAAGTAGTGAGCACTTAGCAGTTAGCACTTAGCAGAGAGATATGCAGTTATAGAGACTATAGAGTAGAGATATGCAGAGAGATAGAGAGTGCAGAATGTGGTGAAGAGAAATGGGGTGGAGAGCAACGTATTTATAGAGTGGAGTGGAGTGGAGAAATGGTTGTTGGAGACAGAAGACAGAAGTAGACAGACGACCGTTGTCATCGTTTGAGTGTGTAGAAGAGACAGAAGTAGCCGTTTGAGTGGGCAGAAGAGCAGGTTTCCGTTGAGTTTTGCTTATTTGGACGTGCCGGGCAGGCGGGTCACGGGCGGTTCACGGGCCGTGCCGTTCACGAACTGTATTTTCCTAACCCGAGCTCGCCCCGTTTTCTGTAGTGGTTCGTCGCGGTTTGATTCGCCTTGTTACCGATGTTACCGAGCCGAGTTCAACGAGCCATATCGCCGTGCCGTGCCCGGGTTGGCCACCTCTACCTGAGGTAGACCTCAAGATCTTTTTCCTTCCATGCTTATTCATTGAATGTATAATATGAGTTACCTAATTATTTGTTTTTCCTTAATTACAAACAAACAAAGGAAAATAAATGGTAAGTAAATATATAATAATAAATGACTACATATGTTTTTTACATGCAAATAGTGTGACAGGAGGAAAAGTATCTTGAGGTCAGGATCCTTATTCTCTTTAAAAATTGTCAAGTGTCAGTCACATAATTCTATACAAATATTTGGAAATTTTGTTAGGTGTTATAAGAGTATTTTCAACGGTGTTCTGTAAAATGGTTGGCTAAATATTGATTATGTAAAATTTGATGAACCTGTAAGGTATTTTACTCCAATAGAGTTGGCTATATTGATTGGTTATATTTTAAAAATGGGATGTTATTATTATTTCAAGTTATTTTAAGTACAATATACTATTTTAATATGGTAACAATTGACGTGTAATTTTGCTACAGGAGGTCCGGCATATATGGTCAATATGATGAGGTTATCTAAATTTTTAGTCAACATTAATGTATCATTGGAGTGACAAAATTTTTACACATTCTCTATCATTCCTATTTAATGCATGTCATATGAATTTTTAGCTAAAGATTCATGATGGTTGGAGATGCATTCATATTAAAATTTTGGTTGGAATCATAAAATATCAATGCTACATATTCAAAAATATTCTCTTATGACATATGACTATGTTCTTATAACCAACAACAATTCAAACATTTGAAAACGGTTTCTACTCGATAAAGCCCTAATCCCCTAGGAAACGGAAAATCATCGGCTTATAATCAGGGTATTCATACGGAGTGAAATAGATAAATACACATGCACATGGGGTAAACCCTAGCTAGTAACTATTCTCACAAACAAACGTGCACATTGGGTAAACCCTAGTAACTATTCTCACAAACATGCACATTGGGTAAACCCTAGTAACTATTCTCACAAACACCATGAATCCCCCGAATGTTTTAGTTGGATGCACCATCAAAAACATACAGGATGAGTTATGTGAACCAAGAATGGAAAATAGAAATGATAGGAGTTTTGTTCCTCCCAAATACATGTACATCAAGAACTTGATACCTGTTGTTCTTGATCTTTACAATGTCCATTATTCTTCTTGGTCTACTATTTTTCGTGACGCGGCTCGGGCTTATAATCTTCTCCATCACATTGATCCAACTATTCCTACTCCTCATGTCCAAGAAATTACTAGTATTGATGATGATGACACCACTCTTTGGCGTCGACAAGATGCCATTGTTCTTTCCTGGATTTACGCCACCATCTCGCCTTATTTGCTTTACAAGTTGAGAGATAAAAAACCGTCTACTGCCATGAATGCTTGGGCATTTCTCCGTGATATGTGTCAAGAATATACCACCACAGTGAACAAGAAGAGGAGAAGGTTCATTCATCACATTGATCTCGACGAAGATGATCAGGTTGTCGATGATAATCGTGTTGATTTTATAAGCAATTTATCTGATGACTTGCTCGTTTACGTGCTTTTTTTAGTTGCTGATATGAAAACAGCTGCAAGAACCTCCCTTCTTTCCAAGAGGTGGACACATGTTTGGACTCAACTCAAGTATCTACATTTCGATGACCTTGAAACTTCTAACACTCTAAACTGTACATATTATGCCCGACCTGAAATAGATAAATTTGTTGACAGGGTTAACCGTGTTATAATTGCGAATAAAGATCCATATCTTGATACATTCAGAATACACTTTCCCCTTAATAGTTCTTATAATGCTGATATTTGCAATTGGCTCAAATTTGCCTTTGGTAAAGAGGTTCGCAATTTTGTCCTCGACTTTGGAGGCAGTACTTATGCAAGTATCCATTATTCCAACATCTTTTCTAGCAATCCTGCCTTGATTCTAAATACTACACTCACATCTTTTCACTTGAAATCAGTGATTATGAAAGGACCTCTCCTTCAATGGGTTTTGACTAACTGTCTTAATCTTCAGCGTCTGTCTCTTCACTTCTGTAAGGCCAGCGCTGATGATGACTCCGGCTCTTCCAAAAACCAGCGAAAATTAGTTGTCTCATCCCTTAAGCTGAAACACTTGGAGTTTTTTGGCAGCTTAAAGTTACTTAACTTTGAAGTGCTCTGTTTATCTGCTCCAAATCTTACTTCATTTATAATTTATGAGTCTGAATTCGATGTGGAGTATCTCAGTGTTCCATCACTTGTGGATGCTACTTTTGGATGTTCATATTGTTATCACATTTTCCAGGATCTGGATACCCTATCTGGCTTCTCTTCCCAGCTTGAAAAGCTGTCGATTCGGTGGCAACTGGTTAGTTCTCTGCTTGCTATTATGTATGTGTAGCTAATTGGTCAATGAAACGATACTTTCTGTTACTCAGACCAGAGTACTTGTGTCTTTGCCCAGCTTTAATGCTTTTGATCCATTTTAATTTTGTAGGCATACTCAGCTAAAATTTTTTATAGTCAATTTCCGAATTTTGCTAATGTTCAGCAATTGGAGATAGTATCCCCCTACAGGCACCGTAACCTTATTCTATCGACCTCCTTGATAGAGGCGTGTCCTTTGTTGCATACATTCAAGTTGAAGGTTGGATGCATCTTTTATATATTTTTTCAAATTTGATTGTTATATTTCTGTTTGCTAGTGATACGCTCTCAACTTTTAACTAGTGCTTGGTATATGATAGAAAATGGATTGTTTTGATTTAAGAAGTTTATATCTTATGCTCCTATACAAGTATTCTACAGACAACTCTTTCGAGAAAACTGTGAGCTTTACTAGGATCAGCCTGTGGATTTCCTGTACACGAGCACCTTTTGTTGTCATAAATTCTATACTACCATTTTTCTTCACTGGCATTGAGAACTACTTTTTTAACTTGTTCAAATGATGCACTTTTGTCTTTGAAGTTGGGATAGCATGCAGTATTGACACAAATTTATGCTGGTTTTTCAGATGATGTGTTACTACATGGCAGAAGGGACAGGGCAAGTTTCAGCCCCGAGCAATGCTCAAGAAAATGCAATACGTTGCCATCAGCACCTTAAGGTTGTAGAGTACCTTGGATATTATGGATGTGCATCTGCTGCCGAGCTTGCAATTTGTCTTGCTAGGCATGCTCCCATGCTTCAGAAAGAAAATCTCAAATTTGGCCATGGTGGTATAGATGATAAGTTATAATTATATTTAAAATTATTTTAATTAATTTTAAATTTTTTTAAAAGGTAACATAAATAAAAGAAAATTATTATAAACATTGATGAGATTCAATGTAAATAACGAATTACATTATTAAATAATTTCGTCATAAATTTAAGTAATACTAAAAGTGGAATATATTACTATGTGATATGATATTAAGTAAAATTATGAATTTATAATCTAAAATGTATATTTGGTTGGTTATATTTGTCGAAATAGCAAATATTTAGATATAATTTATAGTATCATAATTATATACAACATTACTGGAAACTATTTTACATTTCATCATTGGAGATGTTCTAACATTCCATCCTAATTACATTTTTGATAAAATTTCAAATGAGATTTCTTTTTAAATTTTACAAGCAAAAATGCTAAGTAATCCCGAATTGAATCCCGAATAACACATGAAATTCATATGTAATTTTACAAATTACACGTACAAACCGCCTGGACCATAAAAGGTCAATTTAAATTCAAGATTTTTTTTTCAATTAATGATCAAAAAATATTACTATAATATTGTTAATTGATTTTGTTTCTTCTTTTTTTTTGCTACGCGATTTCGTTTCATTTTGTTAAGGATAACCTAAGAACAAGTATTTAAAAGTAGAATAGTTTCGAAACCGTTTCCAAAATTAATCCTAAACTAGCTTTATAGTCTGTGGCTCGTATTCACTCTCTAGAGACCCCTCTCTTATGTGATGATCCTCGAGAATACATAATATATTACAACACATTTACTAAAATGCATGTTATGCTTTGTTTATTTAGGGTGCGTCATAATTATTTACTCAAATGCATTATTTGACTGTTTACTTTGTGCTTATTTAGAGTGTGTATTATGTGTTTGATGGAATGCTTGAACCAAATTTGTGGGCTTTGTGCATGTAAATGCACTTGAGGTTGGTATTCTCATTAAAGTAAATATTTGTTATGAGTTGTTGTTTGAGCTGACAGTGACAAATTGTTCTTTATCGATATTGTCGAGATTGTGTTTTTTTGGGATTAATTTATTTATGTTATTTGCCTCTCTCTCTTTCATGCCTCCTCCTACGGTGTTGGTTGCCTTCTATTTTTGGCGTCACTCTTTGGAAACCCCTCTTTTATCCTTTTTATCCCTCTTTTACTGTCTTTTTGGCTTTTCTTTCCTTTTTCCCCGTCTCCTCCACTTTTTCTTCTCAACTTTTGTTTTGGATCTGTTTTTTTATCTCTCTCTCCCCTCCCCCTCCCCCCTTTCATGCCCCCTCCTACGATGGTTGCCTTCTATTTTCAACGTCACTCTCCGGAGACCCCTCTCTTATCCCTCTTTTATTGTCTATTTGGTTGTACATTGAGCCAATTTGTTCACCGTTAAAAGACGATTATACCCTCAAAGTATAAAATGATTTTTCAACCCTTTACTATATTTACTTCATATTAATATCTTCGTTATTAATATATTTTAATGTTTCTAATCATTAATATATAACTAATCTTCATTAACTATACTAATTATTTTATAATCAATACTTGCATGATATAACCGGTGTGTGACTCATCCATAATATCAAAAGCAATAATTCGCTTTTCTATATGCCAATCACTAATCCAATGAACCATAATACAAATATAAGGCTCACCTTGACCCGAATTCCAACAATCACTAGTTAAAGAAACCATACCATCAAAATTAGCGAAACTTTCAATTAATTGTGAACGTTGAACATAATATTGTTTTTGTGTGTGACGTTTAAGTGTGTTCCTAGGAATTCTTCTAAATGTCGGGTTTAGTGAATGTTTAACCATGTGCTCTAAATTCGGACTCTCACCGTGGGAGAAAGGTAACTCGTCTAAAGTAATATAAGTAGCAAAATCTTCTATCATTCTATCTCTATTATAGGAAAAAGGCATACCTCCACCGGGAGACGGAGTCACGAAACCACCAATTTGTGTTTGTTTTGAACCTCCACGTGTCGCTCCACTTTCATGACTTTGCTTCGTTATTCCATGGTGATTTTTCAAGTGTCGATCAAGTGTACCCGTACCGCCCCCTTTAGTGTGAACAAAAGGGTCTTGTTTTCGATTATTTTGAATACAAATCAAACAACAAACTTTAAATCGGTCCGGAACTTCCGTTGGATCTTTCGAAAAAAAATTCCAAACATGTGACGAATGTCTAGTAGAACTAGAAGAACCACCTACAAAATCAAATAAAATCTGATTAATTTCAAAACATATAAAAACCAAATAATATTTTAAGCATAAAAAACAAATCTTTTTAAAAACAAAAAAACAGAACGTTTTTTAAATTTAAAAACCAAATAATTTTTTAAGCATAAAAACATATCTTTTTAAAAACATTTTATAGAGATTATAACAAACATTTTTCTAAAACCGGATATAAAAAAACCGAATATAAAAAACATTTTCCGAATATAAAACTGAATAAAAAAATAACAAAATAAAAATAAATACCAGTTTCGGATCGAGGAGGTGGCATCGATGTTGCTTGGGTTGAACCTTGAGATGATACGGTGCCTCTTCCTTCTTCCATTTAAAATTTTTAAAGACTCGTCGGAATTTGGCCGGAAACGCTAGAGTTTGGCCGGAAATTTTTAAAGACTCGTCGGAATTTCTAAAAGTAGTGAGCACTTAGCAGTTAGCACTTAGCAGAGAGATATGCAGTTATAGAGACTATAGAGTAGAGATATGCAGAGAGATAGAGAGTGCAGAATGTGGTGAAGAGAAATGGGGTGGAGAGCAACGTATTTATAGAGTGGAGTGGAGTGGAGAAATGGTTGTTGGAGACAGAAGACAGAAGTAGACAGACGACCGTTGTCATCGTTTGAGTGTGTAGAAGAGACAGAAGTAGCCGTTTGAGTGGGCAGAAGAGCAGGTTTCCGTTGAGTTTTGCTTATTTGGACGTGCCGGGCAGGCGGGTCACGGGCGGTTCACGGGCCGTGCCGTTCACGAACTGTATTTTCCTAACCCGAGCTCGCCCCGTTTTCTGTAGTGGTTCGTCGCGGTTTAATTCGCCTTGTTACCGATGTTACCGAGCCGAGTTCAACGAGCCATATCGCCGTGCCGTGCCCGGGTTGGACACCTCTACCTGAGGTAGACCTCAAGATCTTTTTCCTTCCATGCTTATTCATTGAATGTATAATATGAGTTACCTAATTATTTGTTTTTCCTTAATTACAAACAAACAAAGGAAAATAAATGGTAAGTAAATATATAATAATAAATGACTACATATGTTTTTTACATGCAAATAGTGTGACAGGAGGAAAAGTATCTTGAGGTCAGGATCCTTATTCTCTTTAAAAATTGTCAAGTGCCAGTCACATAATTCTATACAAATATTTGGAAATTTTGTTAGGTGTTATAAGAGTATTTTCAACGGTGTTCTGTAAAATGGTTGGCTAAATATTGATTATGTAAAATTTGATGAACCTGTAAGGTATTTTACTCCAATAGAGTTGGCTATATTGATTGGTTATATTTTAAAAATGGCATGTTATTATTATTTCAAGTTATTTTAAGTACAATATACTATTTTAATATGGTAACAATTGACGTGTAATTTTGCTACAGGTCCTTAGAGGTCCGGCATATATGGTCAATATGATGAGGTTATCTAAATTTTTAGTCAACATTAATGTATCTTTGGAGTGACAAAATTTTTACACATTCTCTATCATTCCTATTTAATGCATGTCATATGAATTTTTAGCTAAAGTTTCATGATGGTTGGAGATGCTCTAACATTCATATTAAAATTTTGGTTGGAATCATAAAATATCAATGCTACATATTCAAAAATATTCTCTTATGACATATGACTATGTTCTTATAACCAACAACAATTCAAACATTTGAAAACGGTTTCTACTCGATAAAGCCCTAATCCCCTAGGAAACGGAAAATCATCGGCTTATAATCAGGGTATTCATACGGAGTGAAATAGATAAATACACATGCACATGGGATAAACCCTAGCTAGTAACTATTCTCACAAACAAACGTGCACATTGGGTAAACCCTAGTAACTATTCTCACAAACATGCACATTGGGTAAACCCTAGTAACTATTCTCACAAACACCATGAATCCCCCGAATGTTTTAGTTGGATGCACCATCAAAAACATACAGGATGAGTTATGTGAACCAAGAATGGAAAATAGAAATGATAGGAGTTTTGTTCCTCCCAAATACATGTACATCAAGAACTTGATACCTGTTGTTCTTGATCTTTACAATGTCCATTATTCTTCTTGGTCTACTATTTTTCGTGACGCGGCTCGGGCTTATAATCTTCTCCATCACATTGATCCAACTATTCCTACTCCTCATGTCCAAGAAATTACTAGTATTGATGATGATGACACCACTCTTTGGCGTCGACAAGATGCCATTGTTCTTTCCTGGATTTACGCCACCATCTCGCCTTATTTGCTTTACAAGTTGAGAGATAAAAAACCGTCTACTGCCATGAATGCTTGGGCATTTCTCCGTGATATGTGTCAAGAATATACCACCACAGTGAACAAGAAGAGGAGAAGGTTCATTCATCACATTGATCTCGACGAAGATGATCAGGTTGTCGATGATAATCGTGTTGATTTTATAAGCAATTTATCTGATGACTTGCTCGTTTACGTGCTTTTTTTAGTTGCTGATATGAAAACAGCTGCAAGAACCTCCCTTCTTTCCAAGAGGTGGACACATGTTTGGACTCAACTCAAGTATCTACATTTCGATGACCTTGAAACTTCTAACACTCTAAACTGTACATATTATGCCCGACCTGAAATAGATAAATTTGTTGACAGGGTTAACCGTGTTATAATTGCGAATAAAGATCCATATCTTGATACATTCAGAATACACTTTCCCCTTAATAGTTCTTATAATGCTGATATTTGCAATTGGCTCAAATTTGCCTTTGGTAAAGAGGTTCGCAATTTTGTCCTCGACTTTGGAGGCAGTACTTATGCAAGTATCCATTATTCCAACATCTTTTCTAGCAATCCTGCCTTGATTCTAAATACTACACTCACATCTTTTCACTTGAAATCAGTGATTATGAAAGGACCTCTCCTTCAATGGGTTTTGACTAACTGTCTTAATCTTCAGCGTCTGTCTCTTCACTTCTGTAAGGCCAGCGCTGATGATGACTCCGGCTCTTCCAAAAACCAGCGAAAATTAGTTGTCTCATCCCTTAAGCTGAAACACTTGGAGTTTTTTGGCAGCTTAAAGTTACTTAACTTTGAAGTGCTCTGTTTATCTGCTCCAAATCTTACTTCATTTATAATTTATGAGTCTGAATTCGATGTGGAGTATCTCAGTGTTCCATCACTTGTGGATGCTACTTTTGGATGTTCATATTGTTATCACATTTTCCAGGATCTGGATACCCTATCTGGCTTCTCTTCCCAGCTTGAAAAGCTGTCGATTCGGTGGCAACTGGTTAGTTCTCTGCTTGCTATTATGTATGTGTAGCTAATTGGTCAATGAAACGATACTTTCTGTTACTCAGACCAGAGTACTTGTGTCTTTGCCCAGCTTTAATGCTTTTGATCCATTTTAATTTTGTAGGCATACTCAGCTAAAATTTTTTATAGTCAATTTCCGAATTTTGCTAATGTTCAGCAATTGGAGATAGTATCCCCCTACAGGCACCGTAACCTTATTCTATCGACCTCCTTGATAGAGGCGTGTCCTTTGTTGCATACATTCAAGTTGAAGGTTGGATGCATCTTTTATATATTTTTTCAAATTTGATTGTTATATTTCTGTTTGCTAGTGATACGCTCTCAACTTTTAACTAGTGCTTGGTATATGATAGAAAATGGATTGTTTTGATTTAAGAAGTTTATATCTTATGCTCCTATACAAGTATTCTACAGACAACTCTTTCGAGAAAACTGTGAGCTTTACTAGGATCAGCCTGTGGATTTCCTGTACACGAGCACCTTTTGTTGTCATAAATTCTATACTACCATTTTTCTTCACTGGCATTGAGAACTACTTTTTTAACTTGTTCAAATGATGCACTTTTGTCTTTGAAGTTGGGATAGCATGCAGTATTGACACAAATTTATGCTGGTTTTTCAGATGATGTGTTACTACATGGCAGAAGGGACAGGGCAAGTTTCAGCCCCGAACAATGCTCAAGAAAATGCAATACGTTGCCATCAGCACCTTAAGGTTGTAGAGTACCTTGGATATTATGGATGTGCATCTGCTGCCGAGCTTGCAATTTGTCTTGCTAGGCATGCTCCCATGCTTCAGAAAGAAAATCTCAAATTTGGCCATGGTGGTATAGATGATAAGTTATAATTATATTTAAAATTATTTTAATTAATTTTAAATTTTTTTAAAAGGTAACATAAATAAAAGAAAATTATTATAAACATTGATGAGATTCAATGTAAATAACGAATTACATTATTAAATAATTTCGTCATAAATTTAAGTAATACTAAAAGTGGAATATATTACTATGTGATATGATATTAAGTAAAATTATGAATTTATAATCTAAAATGTATATTTGGTTGGTTATATTTGTCGAAATAGCAAATATTTAGATATAATTTATAGTATCATAATTATATACAACATTACTGGAAACTATTTTACATTTCATCATTGGAGATGTTCTAACATTCCATCCTAATTACATTTTTGATAAAATTTCAAATGAGATTTCTTTTTAAATTTTACAAGCAAAAATGCTAAGTAATCCCGAATTGAATCCCGAATAACACATGAAATTCATATGTAATTTTACAAATTACACGTACAAACCGCCTGGACCATAAAAGGTCAATTTAAATTCAAGATTTTTTTTTCAATTAATGATCAAAAAATATTACTATAATATTGTTAATTGATTTTGTTTCTTCTTTTTTTTTGCTACGCGATTTCGTTTCATTTTGTTAAGGATAACCTAAGAACAAGTATTTAAAAGTAGAATAGTTTCGAAACCGTTTCCAAAATTAATCCTAAACTAGCTTTATAGTCTGTGGCTCGTATTCACTCAGACCCCTCTCTTATGTGATGATCCTCGAGAATACATAATATATTACAACACATTTACTAAAATGCATGTTATGCTTTGTTTATTTAGGGTGCGTCATAATTATTTACTCAAATACATTATTTGACTGTTTACTTTGTGCTTATTTAGAGTGTGTATTATGTGTTTGATGGAATGCTTGAACCAAATTTGTGGGCTTTGTGCATGTAAATGCACTTGAGGTTGGTATTCTCATTAAAGTAAATATTTGTTATGAGTTGTTGTTTGAGCTGACAGTGACAAATTGTTCTTTATCGATATTGTCGAGATTGTGTTTTTTTGGGATTAATTTATTTATGTTATTTGCCTCTCTCTCTTTCATGCCTCCTCCTACGGTGTTGGTTGCCTTCTATTTTTGGCGTCACTCTTTGGAAACCCCTCTTTTATCCTTTTTATCCCTCTTTTACTGTCTTTTTGGCTTTTCTTTCCTTTTTCCCCGTCTCCTCCACTTTTTCTTCTCAACTTTTGTTTTGGATCTGTTTTTTTATCTCTCTCTCCCCTCCCCCTCCCCCCTTTCATGCCCCCTCCTACGATGGTTGCCTTCTATTTTCAACGTCACTCTCCGGAGACCCCTCTCTTATCCCTCTTTTATTGTCTATTTGGTTGTACATTGAGCCAATTTGTTCACCGTTAAAAGACGATTATACCCTCAAAGTATAAAATGATTTTTCAACCCTTTACTATATTTACTTCATATTAATATCTTCGTTATTAATATATTTTAATGTTTCTAATCATTAATATATAACTAATCTTCATTAACTATACTAATTATTTTATAATCAATACTTGCATGATATAACCGGTGTGTGACTCATCCATAATATCAAAAGCAATAATTCGCTTTTCTATATGCCAATCACTAATCCAATGAACCATAATACAAATATAAGGCTCACCTTGACCCGAATTCCAACAATCACTAGTTAAAGAAACCATACCATCAAAATTAGCGAAACTTTCAATTAATTGTGAACGTTGAACATAATATTGTTTTTGTGTGTGACGTTTAAGTGTGTTCCTAGGAATTCTTCTAAATGTCGGGTTTAGTGAATGTTTAACCATGTGCTCTAAATTCGGACTCTCACCGTGGGAGAAAGGTAACTCGTCTAAAGTAATATAAGTAGCAAAATCTTCTATCATTCTATCTCTATTATAGGAAAAAGGCATACCTCCACCGGGAGACGGAGTCACGAAACCACCAATTTGTGTTTGTTTTGAACCTCCACGTGTCGCTCCACTTTCATGACTTTGCTTCGTTATTCCATGGTGATTTTTCAAGTGTCGATCAAGTGTACCCGTACCGCCCCCTTTAGTGTGAACAAAAGGGTCTTGTTTTCGATTATTTTGAATACAAATCAAACAACAAACTTTAAATCGGTCCGGAACTTCCGTTGGATCTTTCGAAAAAAAATTCCAAACATGTGACGAATGTCTAGTAGAACTAGAAGAACCACCTACAAAATCAAATAAAATCTGATTAATTTCAAAACATATAAAAACCAAATAATATTTTAAGCATAAAAAAACAAATCTTTTTAAAAACAAAAAAACAGAACGTTTTTTAAATTTAAAAACCAAATAATTTTTTAAGCATAAAAAACATATCTTTTTAAAAACATTTTATAGAGATTATAACAAACATTTTTCTAAAACCGGATATAAAAAAACCGAATATAAAAAACATTTTCCGAATATAAAACTGAATAAAAAAATAACAAATAAAAATAAATACCAGTTTCGGATCGAGGAGGTGGCATCGATGTTGCTTGGGTTGAACCTTGAGATGATACGGTGCCTCTTCCTTCTTCCATTATAAAATTTTTAAAGACTCGTCGGAATTTGGCCGGAAACGCTAGAGTTTGGCCCGGAAATTTTTAAAGACTCGTCGGAATTTCTAAAAGTAGTGAGCACTTAGCAGTTAGCACTTAGCAGAGAGATATGCAGTTATAGAGACTATAGAGTAGAGATATGCAGAGAGATAGAGAGTGCAGAATGTGGTGAAGAGAAATGGGGTGGAGAGCAACGTATTTATAGAGGTGGAGTGGAGTGGAGAAATGGTTGTTGGAGACAGAAGACAGAAGTAGACAGACGACCGTTGTCATCGTTTGAGTGTGTAGAAGAGACAGAAGTAGCCGTTTGAGTGGGCAGAAGAGCAGGTTTCCGTTGAGTTTTGCTTATTTGGACGTGCCCGGGCAGGCGGGTCACGGGCGGTTCACGGGCCGTGCCGTTCACGAACTGTATTTTCCTAACCCGAGCTCGCCCCGTTTTCTGTAGTGGTTCGTCGCGGTTTAATTCGCCTTGTTACCGATGTTACCGAGCCGAGTTCAACGAGCCATATCGCCGTGCCGTGCCCGGTTGGACAACCTCTACCTGAGGTAGACCTCAAGATCTTTTTCCTTCCATGCTTATTCATTGAATGTATAATATGAGTTACCTAATTATTTGTTTTTCCTTAATTACAAACAAACAAAGGAAAATAAATGGTAAGTAAATATATAATAATAAATGACTACATATGTTTTTTACATGCAAATAGTGTGACAGGAGGAAAAGTATCTTGAGGTCAGGATCCTTATTCTCTTTAAAAATTGTCAAGTGTCAGTCACATAATTCTATTACAAATATTTGGAAATTTTGTTAGGTGTTATAAGAGTATTTTCAACGGTGTTCTGTAAAATGGTTGGCTAAATATTGATTATGTAAAATTTGATGAACCTGTAAGGTATTTTACTCCAATAGAGTTGGCTATATTGATTGGTATATTTTAAAAATGGCATGTTATTATTATTTCAAGTTATTTTAAGTACAATATACTATTTTAATATGGTAACAATTGACGTGTAATTTTGCTACAGGTCCTTAGAGGTCCGGCATATATGGTCAATATGATGAGGTTATCTAAATTTTTAGTCAACATTAATGTATCTTGGAGTGACAAAA
>JAUIZM010000108.1:20000-27500 GCA_030848705.1 Heracleum sosnowskyi
CCGAATTTGATCTTCAAACTGCCACAAGGTCACATCTTTCTCCCAAGTAGCATCAGCTTCTTCCTCGCCTTCCCACTGAATTAGATAATCAGTCCTCCTGTTCTTTTTACTCATCCCTCGAGTGTTATGATCCAGAATTTTCTTTATCTTCTTCCCAAACTGTACCCTGATCACGGGAGGTGCTCTTTTCTTCTGCTTCCTCCCATCAAGCAGTAAGTCTGGATGGAACGGCTTCAAGAAACTCACATGAAAGGTAGGATGTACCTTCAATCTGTCGGGCAGCTTCAACCGGTAAGCCACAGTGCCCACCTTCTTCACTATCTCAAAGGGCCCGTCATACTTCTGAACCAACCCCTTGTGGATTTTTCTGGATTTTATCTTCTTCCAGATCTGTGGTGTCAACTTCAATAACACCTGGTCGCCGACCTCAAACTCTAAGGGACGACGCTTTCTATCAGCGTACTTCTTCATCCTCCAAACAGCTTTCTCCAGACTAGCTTTGGCTTCATCGACCATCTCCTGTCTACCCAACGCATACCTGTAAGCTGCGGGACAAGTACCACCTGATTTCTGAATTGCCACTTCGTTTGGGGTTCTTGGCTGAAACCCAAAAATCACCTCGAAGGGGCTCTTGCCAGTCGCCGAAGACTGCTGTAGGTTGCAGCAGAACTGTGCTACATCCATCAACTCTAGCCAATTTTTCTGACTAGCTGAAACATAGTGCCTGAGATACTCCTCCAGTAGCTGATTCATCCGCTCCGTCTGACCATCTGTTTGGGGATGATTTGCAGTAGAGAACTTCAACTCACTTCCCAAAAACCCAAACAATACTGTCCAGAACCGCCCTGTGAACCTGCTATCACGATCACTAATGATATCCTCTGGCAACCCAAAATGTTTCACCACATGCTGAAAGAATAGGCCAGCTGCTATCTCTGCTGTACACACCTTCGGCGCGGGAATGAACACAGCATACTTCGAAAACCGATCAACCACCACAAAGATTGACCCTTTTCCCTCCACCTGAGGCAACCCAAGAATAAAATCCATAGATACTGACTGCCACGGTTTCTCTGGAATAGGCAAAGGTTGTAGAAGTCCAGCTTCCTTCTTCCTTTCAGTCTTGTCAAGTTGGCACACCAAGCACAACTTGACAAATGCTTCAACGTCATCCATCATCTTCGGCCAATAGTAGGATCTACTCAGCAATGCGAGCATCCTTGCTACCCCCGGATGTCCTGCCCATTTAGCATCATGAGACTCTTTCAAGATTCGCTGCCGGAGAGTTCCCCCATGTGGAACATAAAGTCGGCTGCCTTTACAATATAGCAAACCGTTCTCCAACCAATACTTGCGAACCACCCCTGTCTTCACTTCCTCCACAAGTTTACCATACACAGCATCTGTCTTCGACTGCTTTTTGATCTCCTCTAGGAACTCAGTGTCCACCACTGTCATGGATGCCACAGATTCTTGCACCTTTCTGCTTAGTGCATCGGCTACCTGGTTTTGTGCTCCCGGCTTATGCAGCCATACAAAATCGAATTCTGCCAGAAATTCCTGCCAACGGGCCTGCTTTGGGGTTAGCTTCTTCTGAGTCTTGAAATAAGTGTTTGCCACATTGTCTGTGCAAACCACGAACTCCGCACCCAGCAAGTAATGCCTCCACACCTCTAAACAATGAACCACTGCAGTCATCTCTTTTTCATGAGTACTGTACCTCTGCTCAGCATCTCTTAGCTTTCGACTTTCATATGCCACCGGATGTCCCAACTGAACCAACACTCCACCAATGGCACGATCAGAAGCATCAGTGTGCACTTCAAATGGCACCCCAAAATCTGGAAGTTTGAGCACAGGCTCTGAAGCAACTGCAACTTTCAGCTCCTCAAACGCCGTTTCACACTCATCATCCCATTCCCAAACATGATCCTTCTTTAGCAAATCTGTCAAGACATTTACTTTCTTCGAGTATCCCTGTATAAACTTGCGATAATAGTTAGCAAGACCAAGAAAAGATCTCAACTCAGCTACCTTCTTCGGGGCAGGCCAATCAATGATGGCCTCGACTTTCCTCTTGTCCATCTTCACCATTCCTTGGCTTATCACATGCCCTAGGAAATGGATCTCCTCCCTGCAAAACTCACACTTCTCCCTTTTGACATAAAGACTGTGTTCTCGCAGTTTAGTGAAAATGTACTTTAAGTGTTCTAAGTGAGCTTCAAGACTATCACTGTAGATCACAATATCATCTAAGTACACTACCACAAAACGGTCTAGGTACTCATATAGCACATCATTCATCAGATTACAGAATGTAGCAGGCGCATTTGTTAACCCAAATGGCAAAACTAGAAACTCATAAGACCCATACCTCGTTACACATGCGGTCTTAGGCTCATCCCCTGCAGCAATTCTGACTTGCCAATATCCCGACCTCAGATCCAGCTTCGTGAAGTACTTAGCTCTCGAGAGCCTGTCAAACAGCTCAACAATATTTGGAACAGGGTACTTATTTTTAATAGTTACCTTGTTCAAGGCCCGATAGTCTATACACATCCGCAATGACCCATCTGCCTTTTTCTGAAATAAGACCGGGGCACCATAAGGAGCTTTAGACGGTTGAATGAATCCGCTCTCCAACAACTCGTCCAACTGCTTTCTCAGTTCAGCCAACTCCATCGGTCCCATACGGTAGGGGGCTTGAGAAGGTGCCCGTGCACCCGGCTCGAGTTCAATCCTGTGATCCACATCCCTTCTTGGCGGCAACTTCTTAGGCAACTCTGGGGGCATGACATCTTCAAACTCCTTGAGAGTAGGAACAACAGCATCAGGTATTTCTAACTGATCAGGCTTTTCCTCCACAAGAGCCGCTAGATAAGTCACTTCACCATGCTTCAGCCCAGCTTCAACCTGCATAGCTGACAACATTCCCTCCCTTTTCTTTCCCAAGTCACGATCAAACACACCCTTCACAAAGCAAGGGTTGTTTTCCTCTCCAATCATCACCCCACCAAGATGTGGCATCACCGACGCCTTAGCTTTCCTTAAAAAGTCCATCCCCAATATAAGATCGAAGTCATCTAAAGGAACAGCCAAGAGAGTTACCCTTCCAGTCCATGGTCCCATTCTAAGCTCTGCCTCAGTTGATCCCTTGATCACTTGGGCCTCAGAATTTACCGCTTTCACCCGGCTGGTGCTTGCACCCAGAACCAAGCCGAGAGATTCCACACTCCTGTCAGCCACAAAATTATTAGTAGCTCCAGTATCTACCATAGCCATCACCTCATGACCATTTATCTCAACCTGCACATACAACAAACTAGATGACTTTACTGCCTCCTTTGTCTGTAGTGCATTGACCATCCTGAGCGGATTCACCCTCCTTGGTTCCTCTCCCTCTGCCACGGTCATAGTATTCAGCTTCTCCCTCTTTGGACACTCTTTCATCATGTGAGGACCATCACAAATAAAGCACTTCAGCTGCTTCTTTGTTTGCCCACCACCATTCTTGGCTTTGCTAGATTCCTCATCTTGGGCCTTTTTCTTGCCTTTGAACTTCTGCCCCTTTTCTTTAGCCCCTTGGGTTTGTTTCCCCTTGCTATTAGAACTTGTTGCAAAGTCCACCAAGCTGTCTGCCGCTACAATAGCTGCTGTTAGGTCCTTGACATTCTGTCTTCTCAGCTCAGCCTGTGCCCATGGCTTCAACCCAGATATGAAGTTGAACAACCTGTCCGCTTCTGCCATGTCACGAATGTCCAACAGATTAGAAGTGAATGCCTTCACATACTCTCGCACAGAACCCGTCTGCTTTAGGTGCTTTAGCTTCTCCCTAGCCATCCACGCAGCATTATTGGGCAAGAATTGCTCCCTAAGCTCCTTCTTCAGGACTTCCCAAGTCTGAATACCGGGTTTTCCTGTGCCATCAACATCCTCCATGCGAGTGCGCCACCACAACTTAGCATCACCTGCAAGGAACATACTAGCCACAGTTACCTGCTCCACCTCTCCAATACGAGATGCTTTGAAGTATTGCTCCATGTCCCACAAGAAATTCTCCAATGCCTTGGCATCACGCCCTCCCTCAAACATCTTCGGGTCTGGCACTTTGAACTTTCTTGCTCCATCACTCGAGGTACCGCCACCGACAGCCACTGCCTTCCTTAGGATAGTCACTTCTTCATAGAGTTCTGAATGAGAAGTTTCCAACTGAACAACTCTTTCTTCATACTCACGCATGTGATTCTCCAAGATCAGCCTGATTTGATCAAGATCAGCCTTCATGTTCACACATTGGGTCTGCAATGGTTGAACATCGGTCGACTCCGGTATGCCAATCAACTCCTCAAGTCTAGCAACCTTCTCACTGAGTGTAGCAACTGTAGGACCAGCCATAATACTCTTTCGCCCAACTGTGCTCTAAAAGTCACCAATCAAGCTCTGATACCAACTGTCACGTAGGCGTGCGGAAGCGCGAAATTTTTCACAAACTTGTCGCCTAGTGATGCGCCAACTCCCCAACCAAGAGCCTGGCCAGCAATGCGCAACTAACCTTGGTGCCTGCAAAGAAGGTTAGTGATAACCACAAGATAAACGAAGACAGAGTTACGGGAATCTCCCAACCTTTTTATTACTTCAACAAAAAGGACTAACAACCTAGGCCTGCTGCCCACACGTCGGCACAGCTGCCCACTAATTGCTAGAATACAAGAAAGCCTAACTACAATGCTAGCTCTCTCTGTATATGCTCTCACTCTCTCTACAACTGTTTTCTGTGTATCTGAATGAATGCATGAGATTGAAGAAGCCCCTCTTTATATAGGCAGCTTTACGGGCTTTGGGCTAGGCTAAGCCCAACCCTACTTTCCATCTTTGCTTGAGATTTTCAAGATATCCTCAATCTTCTTGATTGCCTTTCCTTCAATAGAAGATCCACCATGATCGTATCTTTGATTCTGATAGACTTTCCTTTTCTGCAGAAGATTGCAATCCCTAATTGATTCTTCTTGAATGATCTCCAAAGATATGGTCTTATCCCAAATCTGATAAGCCCATTTACACCCTACACCTTGGCCCAAGTCTTTCATTTGCATCCTGCTCCAACCCTTGCCCAACTATAGAATTCTGGCCCAGCTTTGCCTCACTGTATTTGAACTAGAAGACTCTTCTCCCATGTCGCAGGTATGTCACGGAGACCCAATGCTTTGGGCTGGCCAGGCCCGTGCTTTGCCTCTAATCCCCTTGCGCCATGCTGCATGACTCTCCTAAGCCCAAGTGTGCCTCTGCTCAAGCCCACATTCTCTATGTCTGTGCCTGGTTGAATGCTTCATGCCTTAGACAAGCCCAATCCGTGTAAGTGCCTCAAATGCCCACTTCATCTCAATGCCTTAGTTTTTATGTCAAGCCCCATACTTGACCTCGCCTAGTGTTCATGCCCAAGACAGAATCGTGCCCCTCAAGCACGCCTTCGCCTCTACACCCAACACTAGGGCATGAAAATCTCTTAAGGGTCTAACAGTAGGCCACTATCCTACCATCGAAAGTTGATAGGGCAGAAATTTGAATGATGCGTCGCCAGCACAAGGGCCATGCGATCCGTCGAGTTATCATGAATCATCGAAGCGACGAGCAAAGCCCGCGTCGACCTTTTATCTAATAAATGCATCCCTTCCAGAAGTCGGGGTTTGTTGCACGTATTAGCTCTAGAATTACTACGGTTATCCGAGTAGCAGATACCATCAAACAAACTATAACTGATTTAATGAGCCATTCGCAGTTTCACCGTCTGAATTAGTTCATACTTACACATGCATGGCTTAATCTTTGAGACAAGCATATGACTACTGGCAGGATCAACCAGGTAGCATCTTTTTGCCGCCGGCACCGTATGAGCGAGGACAATTACTATCCTCCCGTCAATACAGGGCACATCAGGCTTTCGTAAGGGACAAATTGATTCGGGCAAAAAGGGACAAAGTCCCCGACCGATCTTTTGCTTCTACATACAAGACTTCGAGCAACCCTTGGGCGTCCAATGCCTGCTAGCTAAATAAGAAAAGCAAGAGCGAACGTACATGGGTGCTAAATGGTCTACGTCGCACAAAACCTTTTAGCACGAGATAGAGTATGGATCGTGGGACTAGAGCATTCCGTCAAAATAGGTATGCTGTACAGGGGGCCAAGGCAGTCCAAGGTAAAAGATTTAGCACTCAAACAGAATTGAACAGGTATGAACTAGCGATTATCGCTGCCAGGGCAGGGAACCAACCAACCGGAACATACCAATCACCACTCATGCTCTACACGTACAACATGCCTCCATCACCCGCTAGGTAAAAGCACCTCAAAGACCCTAAAGCCTACAGATGACTTGACCATAACAAATGAAGGAGAAATGCACCGCTTCAAGCGAATCCAAAGAAAAGTCAATCCTTTAAACCCAAACTAAAAAAGTGAACTGAAACCCACAAGAAGCACCAACAAAGGCCAGGCAACAATTGCCGCAGAACAAGCCTTGCATCCGTTCATAACCAACAAAGAGATAGCATTGACAGCGAACACGACTCCAAGCCGCGAACAATTACGTCATGATGCTAACCCCGTTTGATGAGAACCGAATAAGGGCTAAGATCGGGAGTAAACGTGGTCAACATCAAGCGATCTCTAAATCAGCCCATTTTAGACGCTGATCAGGAGACCGCTCAGTTATTATATGATCCAAAAGTTCTCCACAACTTCCCTCAAAACATGCTAAATTAGGCACATTTGAGTCGCTTATCAGGTGCCTCAAGGGAGGCCCAAGTCGCCCCAGCAACCCCTGCTGCCTGGGCAATTGACAGTAAAAGGGAGGAGGACTGCCCCCTCCCCATCTATGTCATTTGAGCTTTTTGTCAAGTGTTCGCGGTGTGGAACTAGGTGTTGGAGGTCTCACTAGGACATTTTTTTGGAGTTCCACTCGTTTGATATGCATGTTTGTAAAGCCCAATACCTTCAATAATTTTTTCAGATATTTTTTTAAAAAAATTGTTCTGATTTAATTTGAAAGGGGATTTGAGGTAACAAAACTCATTTGTTTTGGATGAAAAAACTTGGAAATGATAGGTGGCATATGAAGAGTAGGATTTTTCATTTTTTTTTAAATTTTGGAGAGACCCACGACCAATCCAAGATGCCCGACGGAGCACCAAAGTGACCGACAATTCCCCCGAGGCACACGACGATGCCCAAGGCTCCTAAACACCCGAAATGAACTTAAAGAGACCGATCAATTCCAAGACGCCCGATGGTCCCCGAAGCGCCAATGGTCTCCTAACAATGCCCCAATGCCCCAATACCCCAATGCCCCAAGGCACCTAAGGCACCTAAGGCACGCGCGCGCGCGTGTGCGTGCGCGCGCGTGTGTTTTTCAGAGAAATTTGACCATCGTCGTTAGAAACGGAGCCGAAGACGACGGCACCCACGGTCCCTACGCGGGCGTTTTTTTTAAATAGAAATTGGACC
>JAUIZM010000108.1:92500-97500 GCA_030848705.1 Heracleum sosnowskyi
ACTCCGCACCCAGCAAGTAATGCCTCCACACCTCTAAACAATGAACCACTGCAGTCATCTCTTTTTCATGAGTACTGTACCTCTGCTCAGCATCTCTTAGCTTTCGACTTTCATATGCCACCGGATGTCCCAACTGAACCAACACTCCACCAATTGCACGATCAGAAGCATCAGTGTGCACTTCAAATGGCACCCCAAAATCTGGAAGTTTGAGCACGGGCTCTGAAGCAACTGCAACTTTCAGCTCCTCAAACGCCGTTTCACACTCATCATCCCATTCCCAAACATGATCCTTCTTTAGCAAATCTGTCAAGACATTTACTTTCTTCGAGTATCCCTGTATAAACTTGCGATAATAGTTAGCAAGACCAAGAAAAGATCTCAACTCAGCTACCTTCTTCGGGGCAGGCCAATCAATGATGGCCTCGACTTTCCTCTTGTCCATCTTCACCATTCTTTGGCTTATCACATGCCCTAGGAAATGGATCTCTTCCCTACAAAACTCACACTTCTCCCTTTTGACATAAAGACTGTGTTCTCGCAGTTTAGTGAAAATGTACTTTAAGTGTTCTAAGTGAGCTTCAAGACTATCACTGTAGATCACAATATCATCTAAGTACACTACCACAAAACGGTCTAGGTACTCATATAGCACATCATTCATCAGATTACAGAATGTAGCAGGCGCATTTGTTAACCCAAATGGCAAAACTAGGAACTCATAAGACCCATACCTTGTTACACATGCGGTCTTAGGCTCATCCCCTGCAGCAATTCTGACTTGCCAATATCCCGACCTCAGATCCAGCTTCGTGAAGTACTTAGCTCTCGAGAGCCTGTCAAACAGCTCAACAATATTTGGAACAGGGTACTTATTTTTAATAGTTACCTTGTTCAAGGCCCGATAGTCTATACACATCCGCAATGACCCATCTGCCTTTTTCTGAAATAAGACCGGGGCACCATAAGGAGCTTTAGACGGTTGAATGAATCCGCTCTCCAACAACTCGTCCAACTGCTTTCTCAGTTCAGCCAACTCCATCGGTCCCATACGGTAGGGGGCTTGAGAAGGTGCCCGCGCACCCGGCTCGAGTTCAATCCTGTGATCCACATCCCTTCTTGGCGGCAACTTCTTAGGCAACTCTGGGGGCATGACATCTTCAAACTCCTTAAGAGTAGGAACAACAGCATCAGGTATTTCTAACTGATCAGGCTTTTCCTCCACAAGAGCCGCTAGATAAGTCACTTCACCATGCTTCAGCCCAGCTTCAACCTGCATAGCTGACAACATTCCCTCCCTTTTCTTTCCCAAGTCACGATCAAACACACCCTTCACAAAGCAAGGGTTGTTTTCCTCTCCAATCATCACCCCACCAAGATGTGGCATCACCGACGCCTTAGCTTTCCTTAAAAAGTCCATCCCCAATATAAGATCGAAGTCATCTAAAGGAACAGCCAAGAGAGTTACCCTTCCAGTCCATGGTCCCATTCTAAGCTCTGCCTCAGTTGATCCCTTGATCACTTGGGCCTCAGAATTTACCGCTTTCACCCGGCTGGTGCTTGCACCCAGAACCAAGCCGAGAGATTCCACACTCCTGTCAGCCACAAAATTATTAGTAGCTCCAGTATCTACCATAGCCATCACCTCATGACCATTTATCTCAACCTGCACATACAACAAACTAGATGACTTTACTGCCTCCTTTGTCTGTAGTGCATTGACCATCCTGAGCGGATTCACCCTCCTTGGTTCCTCTCCCTCTTCCACGGTCATAGTATTCAGCTTCTCCCTCTTTGGACACTCTTTCATCATGTGAGGACCATCACAAATAAAGCACTTCAGCTGCTTCTTTGTTTGCCCACCACCATTCTTGGCTTTGCTAGATTCCTCATCTTGGGCCTTTTTCTTGCCTTTGAACTTCTGCCCCTTTTCTTTAGCCCCTTGGGTTTGTTTCCCCTTGCTATTAGAACTTGTTGCAAAGTCCACCAAGCTGTCTGCCGCTACAATAGCTGCTGTTAGGTCCTTGACATTCTGTCTTCTCAGCTCAGCCTGTGCCCATGGCTTCAACCCAGATATGAAGTTGAACAACCTGTCCGCTTCTGCCATGTCACGAATGTCCAACAGATTAGAAGTGAATGCCTTCACATACTCTCGCACAGAACCCGTCTGCTTTAGGTGCTTTAGCTTCTCCCTAGCCATCCACGCAGCATTATTGGGCAAGAATTGCTCCCTAAGCTCCTTCTTCAGGACTTCCCAAGTCTGAATACCGGGTTTCCCTGTGCCATCAACATCCTCCATGCGAGTGCGCCACCATAACTTAGCATCACCTGCAAGGAACATACTAGCCACAGTTACCTGCTCCACCTCTCCAATACGAGATGCTTTGAAGTATTGCTCCATGTCCCACAAGAAATTCTCCAATGCCTTGGCATCACGCCCTCCCTCAAACATCTTCGGGTCTGGCACTTTGAACTTTCTTGCCCCATCACTCGAGGTACCGCCACCGACAGCCACTGCCTTCCTTAGGATAGTCACTTCTTCATAGAGTTCTGAATGAGAAGTTTCCAACTGAACAACTCTTTCTTCATACTCACGCATGTGATTCTCCAAGATCAGCCTGATTTGATCAAGATCAGCCTTCATGTTCACACATTGGGTCTGCAATGGTTGAACATCGGTCGACTCCGGTATGCCAATCAACTCCTCAAGTCTAGCAACCTTCTCACTGAGTGTAGCAACTGTAGGACCAGCCATAATACTCTTTCGCCCAACTGTGCTCTAAAAGTCACCAATCAAGCTCTGATACCAACTGTCACGTAGGCGTGCGGAAGCGCGAAATTTTTCACAAACTTGTCGCCTAGTGATGCGCCAACTCCCCAACCAAGAGCCTGGCCAGCAATGCGCAACTAACCTTGGTGCCTGCAAAGAAGGTTAGTGATAACCACAAGATAAACGAAGACAGAGTTACGGGAATCTCCCAACCTTTTTATTACTTCAACAAAAAGGACTAACAACCTAGGCCTGCTGCCCACACGTTGGCACAGCTGCCCACTAATTGCTAGAATACAAGAAAGCCTAACTACAATGCTAGCTCTCTCTGTATATGCTCTCACTCTCTCTACAACTGTTTTCTGTGTATCTGAATGAATTATGTTATGAATGAGATTGAAGAAGCCCCTCTTTATATAGGCAGCTTTACGGGCTTTGGGCTAGGCTAAGCCCAACCCTACTTTCCATCTTTGCTTGAGATTTTCAAGATATCCTCAATCTTCTTGATTGCCTTTCCTCCAATAGAAGATCCACCATGATCGTATCTTTGATTCTGATAGACTTTCCTTTTCTGCAGAAGATTGCAATCCCTAATTGATTCTTCTTGAATGATCTCCAAAGATATAGTCTTATCCCAAATCTGATAAGCCCATTTACACCCTACACCTTGGCCCAAGTCTTTCATTTGCATCCTGCTCCAACCCTTGCCCAACTATAGAATTCTGGCCCAGCTTTGCCTCACTGTATTTGAACTAGAAGACTCTTCTCCCATGTCGCAGGTATGTCACGGAGACCCAATGCTTTGGGCTGGCCAGGCCCGTGCTTTGTCTCTAATCCCCTTGCGCCATGCTGCATGACTCTCCTAAGTCCAAGTGTGCCTCTGCTCAAGCCCACATTCTCTATGTCTGTGCCTGGTTGAATGCTTCATGCCTTAGACAAGCCCAATCCGTGTAAGTGCCTCAAATGCCCACTTCATCTCAATGCCTTAGTTTTTATGTCAAGCCCCATACTTGACCTCGCCTAGTGTTCATGCCCAAGACAGAATCGTGCCCCTCAAGCACGCCTTCGCCTCTACACCCAACACTAGGGCATGAAAATCTCTTAAGGGTCTAACAGTAGGCCACTATCCTACCATCGAAAGTTGATAGGGCAGAAATTTGAATGATGCGTCGCCAGCACAAGGGCCATGCGATCCGTCGAGTTATCATGAATCATCGAAGCGACGAGCAAAGCCCGCGTCGACCTTTTATCTAATAAATGCATCCCTTCCAGAAGTTGGGGTTTGTTGCACGTATTAGCTCTAGAATTACTACGGTTATCTGAGTAGCAGATACCATCAAACAAACTATAACTGATTTAATGAGCCATTCGCAGTTTCACCGTCTGAATTAGTTCATACTTACACATGCATGGCTTAATCTTTGAGACAAGCATATGACTACTGGCAGGATCAACCAGGTAGCATCTTTTTGCCGCCGGCACCGTATGAGCGAGGACAATTACTATCCTCCCGTCAATACAGGGCACATCAGGCTTTCGTAAGGGACAAATTGATTCGGGCAAAAAGGGACAAAGTCCCCGACCGATCTTTTGCTTCTACATACAAGACTTCGAGCAACCCTTGGGCGTCCAATGCCTGCTAGCTAAATAAGAAAAGCAAGAGCGAACGTACATGGGTGCTAAATGGTCTACGTCGCACAAAACCTTTTAGCACGAGATAGAGTATGGATCGTGGGACTAGAGCATTCCGTCAAAATAGGTATGCTGTACAGGGGGCCAAGGCAGTCCAAGGTAAAAGATTTAGCACTCAAACAGAATTGAACAGGTATGAACTAGCGATTATCGCTGCCAGGGCAGGGAACCAACCAACCGGAACATACCAATCACCACTCATGCTCTACACGTACAACATGCCTCCATCACCCGCTAGGTAAAAGCACCTCAAAGACCCTAAAGCCTACAGATGACTTGACCATAACAAATGAAGGAGAAATGCACCGCTTCAAGCGAATCCAAAGAAAAGTCAATCCTTTAAACCCAAACTAAAAAAGTGAACTGAAACCCACAAGAAGCACCAACAAAGGCCAGGCAACAATTGCCGCAGAACAAGCCTTGCATCCGTTCATAACCAACAAAGAGATAGCATTGACAGCGAACACGACTCCAAGCCGCGAACAATTACGTCATGATGCTAACCCCGTTTGATGAGAACCGAATAAGGGCTAAGATC